>CM027118.1:42089857-42137490 GCA_015476505.1 Urochloa ruziziensis | reverse complement strand
CGTCGACAACATACGAAGCTAAAAAGATTGTTTGCCCCTTGGATTGAGACAGAAGATCCACGCATGTCCTAATGATTGTATCCTGTATCGCGGCAAGGAATACGAGAACTTGCAATCTTGTCCAGTTTGCAAAGCAATGCGGTATAAGATCAGGCGAGACGATCCAGGTGATGTTGACGGCAGGAGTCAAGAAGAGAGTTCCTGCAAAGTTGTTGTGGTACTTCCCTATAATTCACGTCTGAAACGCTTGTTCAAGAACAAAGATAACGCTAAGTTGATGCGGTGGCACAAAGAAGATCGTAAGGAAGACGGTATGAGACACCCCCAGATGGGGCCCAGTGGAGAAACCTTGACCGAGAGTACCCTGAATTTGATAAAGACCAAGGAACATAGATTTGGTCTTAGTACTTGATGATGAATCCGTTCGGTGAGTTTGGCTTGCAGGTCATAGTACATGGCCAGTGCCTGCTATGTATCTACCAACCGTTCCTCCTTGGTTGTGCATGAAGGGAGGAATTTCACATCATGATGCAGTTGCTTGATTAGAAGGGCCAAAAGAACCGGCAATGACTTGAATGTGTGCCTGCTACCCTGATCTTGATGAACTCTTTACTGCTATGGAAGGAAGAACCGGACATACAAAGTTTGGGATGAGTATGAAACAGGAAACTTTCGACCTCTCCGCGCGCTTTGCTTTTTCGTACCGATCAACTGATTGGCTTGCACTTGCAAAACTGTCGGGACAATCGAACATGGGATACTGCGCCTGCACCCACTGTCTAGAAGAAACAGATAGCGTTTACTTGAAACATCTAAGAAATGCATATACATGGGCCATCGCCGATTCCTTCCTGCCGATCATCCCCTAAGAAAAGAAGGGAAACATTTTCAAGGACAGTCCGAAACTCGTCCTAAGCCTTTGTTTCGTAATGGAAAGCGTGTGTTTTCGATGATCAAGGATGTGAAGATGGTATTTGGAAAGGGTCACGGTAGCCAACCTGTTCCTAAGGATGACCATGGACATGCTCCAATGTGGAAGAAAAAGTCTATATTGTGGAACCTACCTTATTGGCAAGTCTTACAGGTTCGCAACGCAATTGATGTGATGCATATGTCGAAGAATCTTTGCGTGAACATACTAGGCTTCCTAGGAGTGCATGGTAAGAAGTCTAAAGACACAATGGCAGCAAGACGTGACATGCATGAGCTGACACAACGACAAGGCTTGGAACCCGAAAAAGAGAGACAAAGGACGTCACTATTTGAATCCTGCCAGCTACAATCTCAGCAAAGAGGAGAAGGAAAGTATGTTTGCTTGCTTGAACAGTATCAAGGTCCCGACAGGATACTCCTCGAATATACAAGGCATAATAAACGTGAAGGAGAAGAAAATCCTAAACTTGAAGTCCCATGACTGCCACGTCCTGATGACACAATTACTTCCTGTTGTACTGAGGGGTGTTCTACCGGAGAATGTAAGGTTGGCAATCGTAAAGCTTTGTGCGTTCATGAATGAAATTTCACAGAAGGCCATAAATCCAAAGAATCTGATAAAGCTACAGAAAGACATTGTCGAATGCCTTGTAAGCTTCGAGATGATCTTCCCACCTTCCTTCTTCAACATAATGACACACCTGCTGGTTCATATTGTGAATGAAATTACTATCTTGGGTCCTGTTTTTCTACACAATATGTTTCCTTTTGAGAGGTTCATGGGAGTCTTGAAGAAGTACGTTCGCAAACCGTTCACGGCCAGAAGGATGCATTGCCAAGGGCTACGTAACAGAGGAGGTCATTGACGTTTGCGTTGACTTTATTCCTGACCTCGATCCGATTGGGCTCCGGTTTCACACCATGAGGGGCGACTAAAGGGAAAAGGCACACCGGGAAAGAAATCTGTTATGGACATCCCTATAGTGAAATCAGCAAAGCAAACTTCACGGTTCTTATGAATTCATCCAAGGTGGCTCCATATATTGACGAGCACATGAATATTTTACGGTCCGCAAGTCCAGAGAAAAATCTTGGTTGGATTACACGGCAACATATAAAAACTTTTGAAGACTGGTTCAGGAGAAAATTATTGGAGAACGACACAATTGATCAAGAAGTTCAGTGGCTGGCTAGAGGCCATCAAACACAGTCCATCGATACCAAGGAACGATATCAATGGGTATACATTTTACACAACAGCTCAAGACAAAAAAAGTACCAACCAAAATAGTGGTGCCCGTATGTATGTAGCAAACAGTATTGAGAAAAAGGGACAACTACTATGGTGTCATAGAGGAGATATGGGAGCTTGAATATGGACCCATAGTCGTGCCTGTGTTTCATTGCCAATGGGTGGCTGGAGGAGCCGTAATCAAGGACCGGTATGGGATGACCACAGTGGACCTTCTGAAAACTGGATATAAAGATGATCCATTCGTTCTAGCCAAAGATGTGACACAAGTGTTCTATGTGAAGGACATGTCAAGGAAACCGAAGAAAAAACCACTGATAAGTCATAAAACAAGCCTGAAAATAAGTCAGAAGATGAGCCGAAACGGCACATAGTTCTTCCAGGTAAAAGAAAAGTTGTTGGAGTTGAGGATATTTCAGACAAGTCAGAAGATTATGACCAGATCGATGATGGTCCTCCATTTTCAGTTGATGTTGACCCCAGCATCCTCTTATCTTAAGAGGACACGCCTTACTTATGTCGCGATCACGTCCAAGGAACTTTCGTCAAAAGAAAGATTATCCACAATGTAATAGATAATGATGAGTAGTTTTAAGTTATGTAATAATGTAAGAACTGTGCCATATTTGTCTCAATTCTTGATACTGTTCATGCAATTGGGACACAATATCATCAAAATACAATATTATATTTTTGCATGGTAGAAATATTTTTTACTTCCATTAATTTCGAATTATTAGGATCGTTGAAACAGTAAATTAGAAACAACTAACAAAGTTTTCTTTAAATTAATGAAATCATTGTATAGGCTATTACTGTATTTTTGCATGGTTGAAAATGAGATGTTTTCGATTTACTACGAATAACACAAATATACCACAGTATGTTAACAAATTTAATTCTCTAATTTTTACTTTATTGTGCTAATTATGTACTATAAAATAAGTATAAACATAATTTTATAAAAAAAATGAAAAAGAAGAGAAAATGGGCGAGACAAGTTAGTACCAGCTAGTCCCCCCAGCCTGTACTAACCTGCCTCCCCAATTTTCGATTCTCGCGCTACGTGGCAGGTTAGTACCGGCTGGGGGACTAGCTGGTACTAAGTTGTGCGGATTAGTATCGGCTGGCCTCCCCAGCCGGTACTAACCTGTCCCCGTGCCAAGTTAGTACCGGCTGGGGAGGTCAGCCGGTACTAACCTGCCTCCCCGTATAAAACCCCCCTTCTTCTTCCCCGGCCAACACTTAGCGAAAATCACGTCCATCTCGTCTCCTCCGCGATCTCCCCGCCGCCGGCGACGCCCCTTCCTCTCCCTCGCGCCGTCTCCGCTGCCCCGCCCTTCGTCGTCGTCCCCGCTGCCGGCGCCCGCGTCCCCCACGCCCTAGCGTCGCTCGTCCTCGACTGCGCCCCCCCTCCCCCCCGGCCTGCCCCGTCGTCGACCACGGCCGCCGGCGCCGGCACCGCGCCCCCCGCGGCCGCATGCCCCGGCCGCACGCCCCGGCCGCACCGCACCTCCACGCGCCCGACGACCCGCACCGCACCGCGCCTCCCCGCGCCTGACGCCCCGCGCCACTCGTCGCCGACCGCCCCCCGGCGCGCCCGTCGTCGTCGTCGATCCCCGCTGCCGTCCGCCGCGCCGGCGCTACTCCTCCCCGCGCCAGCGTCGCCGTCGTCCCCCGCGCCGGCGCCGCTCCTCCCCGCGCCGGCTTCGGTAGTGCCCAGTGCTGACGTCAGCGCTTTTTTTCATTTTTATTTTCATGTAATTAATATAAAAATATTAGAAAATAGTAGAAAATGCTAGAAAAAAATAGTAGGAAATGCTAGAAAATAGTAGGAAGATACTAGATAATGTTTGGACATGTAACGTGCCCAGCGCTGACGTCAGCACTTCACAGTGCTGACGTTAGCGCTTTTTTTCATTTTTCTTTTCATGTAATTAATATAAAAATATTAGAAAATGGTAGAAAATGCTAGAAAATAGTAAGAAATGCTAGAAAATTAGTGGAAAATACTAGACAATGTTTGAGACTTAATTTTTTTATTGTCGGTGAAAATGGATCCTTTCAATAACAATGAAAACTACATGCATGAGATCATTCGAGGTGGCGGTGGCTCGTACGTACCTCCTGTTGAGAATGAAGAAGGACCTGAGGACGATGGCAGGCAGTATTTGAACTTGAATTATGATGTGGAGGGAGATAGTAATCAGGAGGAAGATATTAATCATGAGCAAGGTAGTGATGAGGAGGAAAATCAAGAAAATGCTGAGGAAGATTTGATTCTATCTATGTACATACATTAAATATTATTTTACATGTATTAATTAGTTGATATATATTATTGTAGACAGCAGAATCGATGAAGAAAAAACGGAAAGGTGGATCTAAGAGGAAGATGGAAGGTCATACGACCATCACGGCAGTGGCTGATAACAGCGAGCCGACACACCCTCCTGGCGTCAAGACAACGTTTGTAAATCAAGTGGGCACTCTTGTGAGGGAAAACGTGCCCATAAAGTACAGGCTATGGAAGAGAACGAAATCAAGTGACAATAAAGAAGATATTGTTGCACTTTCGGAGAAAGCTATGTTATGGAAAGAGATAAAGGATCATTTCTTCTTTCCGGAGGGAAAAGAAGATAAAGTGATGAAATGGGCTTTTCAGAAGATGGCTATTCAATTCCAGACCTTTAAGAAGAAGTTGGTTCGAGAGTTTGTCAAAAAGGATCTTACTCCAGATTTCGAGAAACATTACAAGAAGCAACGACTCTAGTGGAATGAATTCATGCAGAATAAGACGTCGGCAGACAGCGAGGCATAATCACAACAAGCCAAAGAAAATTCAAACAAAAGGACAAGCAGCCATAATCTAGGGCCTCGCGGTTATGCGGTTGCGATTCCAAAATGGGAAAGGATGGAGGCAGGTCTAATTGAAAAGGGGATCGTACCGCAGACCTTGTGTTGGCCAAAACGAGCGAGATATTACTTCTATGCTCATGGAGGCACACTAGACCCGGATACTGGGTTGTTTGTGACTAGCGATGCACTACGAGAGGCTACCCAAAGACTCCAAGAGGCAATGAGGCATGTGGAAGATGGAACTTTTCGGCCAAACAGAGAGAAAGACGAGCTGACTTACGCTCGTAGAAATCCAGAACACACTGGATGGACCCGAGGCATAGGCGTAGTTCCATGGAAACATGGCTCTGCTGAAGATCTTGAATCGTACCGAAGCAGATGCAGAAGCAAGGCAGCGGCGGCAGAGAATTTCCGTGCTCTAGAAGAGCGGATAGCTTCTCTTGAGGCAGTAGTAAGCCAACGCTCGGTACAACCAGCTCCCAACTTCGGTGACACAGAGCAACCACGTCTGTACCCCATTGATTCCATCACGGTGAGTACCAAATGTGAGCTTCTGTATCCTGTTGGGAAAAAGCTCAAAGTTTGTGCTGAGGGTTTAGCAGAACTACTTGTACAAGGGGAGATATTGCATTGCCGGCCGATTCCTGAAGGATACGCCAAAGTCCAGATTGATTGGTTGAAAGATGGTTGGGATGATGTGGAGCTCCCAATCCCGTTAGGTCCAGAAGAAACAGAGCTACAACATGCCGTAAGCACATGGGTCGCTTGGCCAAAACGTGATATAAGATTGGTGCAAGGCGCCATAGGTTCCCCTCAGAGCTCCAGACAAAGATCACCAACGCCAGTTGATAGGAATCAAAGCGGTGGTCCACCTTCTCCACCGGCTGCACGGGACCCCAGCATGGATCCGCCGTCACCAACAGCACACAACGACCCAGCCCCGCCATCACTAGAAGCACACAGCGAGCCAGCCCTGGCATCAGCAGCAGCGCACAGCGAGCCAACCCCGCCATCACAAGCCGCAGAACAGCGAGAGAGGAAGGCACACACGATACCTTCGGGCCAGCCACCTTCTAAGCGGCAGAGCAAGAAGAAAGAGAAGGTTGTGGACGTGGAAGAGAAAGTTGACCCAGTTCGAGCCTTCTTCGATGCACAGAAGGAGAAGATGATGGCTTTGAAAAAGAAGTTAGAAATAGATCCAGTTGGGAAAGCATACTTCATGAAAGAGATGACCACGCCAAGGGAGAAACAGAAAGAATCGGATTTTGATCGTCAAATCAGAAAGTTCCACGCCAACCCCAAGAACCTAAAAAGAAATGCAAAACCAATTCCCTAGCTCAGAGAACAATCACAACAATCGATCGCTCCGTTGGTAGTGCGGAACGAGGAACGTCCAAATGAATCAACAGATCCGATGACCATGGCTGGGATGATAATTCTAACGGATTTGACAAAGGCTCAGTTGTTAGGGAATGTCGTACTAGAAAAAAAAGGTCGAAAGAAGTTTGTACTAGGTGAGCCTCTCATATGGCCAGAGTTATTACCGTATCTACAAATGAGAATGGCCGCGTTGCACAAGTGGTATATGGTCCATTCTAAAAACGGAATCTTGGCGTTCCCAGCTCGGATAAGAGACGATCATTTTGGCGGGGAAATGGCCAGGTATGGGTCGAGTTTGAGGCACTTTATGATTTGTACCATCAAGATGCCCTTCACAAGTGCCTCATGAGTGTATGGTGCATGTAAGTGTTTCTGCTCGTCTTATTATTTTATTTTTAATCGTTCCTTGTTTTTGACTAATCCTTAATTGATTTTGTGGTTTTACTTTTCTGTAGGCAAAAAATTAAAATTGCCCGCCAAAGAAACTTCCATAACATTGGTTTCCTGGACCCTGATATTATACACGAGGAAACCGTCGCATCACGTTCTTGTCAAGTGGTCGACATTATATATAGAGGCCTGCGTAAGCAAATCATGTGTCCATTCATTCTGTTGCCATACAATCATCAGTGAGTCTTTCGTCACTTTTCAATACCATTAGAATAATGCTAATTAATAAGTATTATAATCAACATTAATTGGTTGGTTTTGTGAATGTATATGAACAGCTTTCGCTGGATACTCTTTGCTATTGAGATGGAAACCCACACGGTCTGTATCTATGACTCATTGAGGCAAGATAGATCCATGTACGAAAACCTCATCAACCTGATCAACAAGGCGTGGGCTCGCTTCTTGGAAAACACTTAAAAATAAAAGTCGACCCTCTTCGATTTAGGAGTGACCAAACGGTATGAATAGATTCTTACCTCTTTTGTCATTTGAAATAAACATTTAATTATTCTATGCCATAACTCATTTCCCTATAGTGCATGAGATAGGAAAAAGGTAACAACTTGTGTGGTTACTACGTATGCGAGTGGATCGATAACTTCGTAAGTGAAAAGGGACAAATGTCGGCAGAAGCATTCGCGGTACGTGAGCACAATCAATTCTGCTAATTAATTTTAATTTATTATTGTTTTATTCTCACGTTTATATCTGGAAATGTTTAGAGTAATTTATTATTGTTTCATTCTAATATGTAATTTTTTAAAATTATTTTTTTGAAATGTTGCAGAAATGGTCCATGAAAGAAGATCTCATCGAAGTCGCTGGGGGTCAGGGTAATTCAAGAATCTTTGTGCGGATTCCTGCTCGATGAAGTTATCGATAAAAACGGAGAATTCTATGGCGATCCCTACGAAAGCGTCGCAACAGCTGATGTCGAGGCTGGCATACAAGTGTAGTTTATAATATCTAGAATAAAACATGTATTTTGTTGGATTTTTCAAGTATTAGTAGTAAACTTTATAGATGTATGTATGTATATATATGTATATAATACTAATGCGATATCAGCGTAATATAAATACGTGCAATGCAGTAGTACAGGTACGTATAGTCGGATTCGGTATAAATACGCATGCAAATACGTATAAAACAAAAAGATTAGAAAAGGAAATAAATAAACGAAAAAAGAGGTTAGTACCGGCTGATATTACCAGCCGATACTAAACCGCCCGCCAGGCCCCGTGCGAGGTGTGGCGGGTTAGTACCGGCGGTACTAACCGGCGCACGTTAGTACCGGCTAGCTGCGACCGGTACAAACGTGCGCCACGTTAGTACCGGACCTTTAGTACCGGCCACAGCGACCGGTACTAACCCGTCCTGTGACCGGTACTAAAGGTCAATTTTCCTGTAGTGTATTGAAGAACTGCAGTAATAGAAACAGTAGTTCTTTACCACTTGCAATATATGGACCCACACTGCCATATAATGCCAATGTGAATCCACCGTGGATGATGTACGATGCGCAAAAATGTTTGAACGTGGAAGAGATGGCCCTTTTTCTCCATGATGCTGCAGTGGTGAAAAGACAAGAAGTACATGGATCTATGCACATAACTGCAGGACTCTGGTAAGTAATTAAGCCATTCCATTAATTTGGGATATTCCATAGTTCCTTGCAGTAGTCAAGCAAAACAGTTGTATACGTAGTAGTTTGGCTTATTTGGAGAGAGAGAGAGAGAGGGAGAGAGAGATGCATATGCCTCCAAATCTGACGAGCCATCATCGTTATCGCATCCCCTCTCGCACTAGAATCTCTCTGTACATACATCATGGTGCGGGTGCAGGCTATAGGCCCGGTTTTGCACGTTTCCAAAGGCAGCCCGATGCAGCTGCATGGGCTCATGTGGGCTCTCTCACGCGCTACATGACCACTTGACCAGGACAGCGACAGACTAATCGACAGGAGTGACAGCAACTTCACCGGTGCCTTTCAAAACTTTCGATTCTTTGCTCCTGATTTGAGGAGAAAAAAAAATCCCATAATGTGCATAGACGGAGATGTAATAGTAGGGGTGAAAGACTGCTGGCTGCTGGCCGCATCAAGTTGTCAACCATGCATCCGATCCACACGCATTTCTTTGCATTGGATCTATCAGGACCACATGATAAACCAACGGCTAAGATCCTTCAAACGTTGATCCTTTAGAAATCACATGTTGAATTCCTGCTTGAAGAACACATATAGTAAACAACGTTAAACTTTTCTTATGCCTTAATTGCATATACAGTTTATTTCATCTCTAGCTAAACACAAAGACACGTAGAACGTGCCATAGGGTGTAGAGATGGATTTTTAAACATACCTATTAGAATTGTCCTAAAAAACATACCTTAGAATACTCCTTTCATTTAGATTTACAAGATATATTTTGCCTTGTGCATAGACTAATAAATCATTCAAGGCGACATGCCGACATGTTGTATACATAGCGAAAGAGCTTCCCCCAATTCCTAGGTTTCGAAACCATTACCTCTTACACTACAAGAATCGTAACAATAGCCGAGGGTTCATAGACCGTCGGTCATTGCTTAATACGGTTGGCAATAACAATGGCTGACTGTAAACCGTCGGCAACTTCCCCTCAGGCACTCTTTGTCACCCATTCGACCAATTGCCGAGGGGTTGTTGGTCACTTCGTTAGCGACGGTAAATGCCTGGCCGTTTACCATCGGCCACACACTACTACAAAAAACATTTTAGGAGACACTGCCAAAACATTTTTCGAGACGTTTACAAAAAATTGCCGTCTCTGTTAATGCGAGTGATTAACGGAGGTGGTTACATTCATTTTAGAAGGCGGTTACATTTCGACCGTCTCCTAAAATCGATTAACGGAGGCGGTTATTGTAACACATCCGTCTCCGTTAATGGTCCATTAACGGAGACGGATGTGTTACAATAACCGCCTCCTAAAATGAATGTAACCGTCTCTGTAAATCCATTCTCAAATTTTAAATTGAATTTTTCAAACGATCTTGGATAGAGAAATGACCAATATGAAAGTTGTAGATCTCGAAAGTTAAAAAACTTTGTAGTTTGCAACTTTTTCATTTGAAATCATCTTGTCCACGAAAAGTACGTTTGAATGTTCTCAAATTTGAAATTCAAATTTCGCAAAAGACCTCGGATGGAGAAATGACCTATATGAAAGTTGTAGATCTCGAAAAGTTAAAAAACTCAGTAGTTGACAACTTTTTCATTTGACTTCGTTTAAAACTTCAAAAACAAAATTTACACTTGGTTTTTGTATAATATGATAGGAATCAAAACAGAGTACGGACACATGAGATAGTGTGGTGTAGTGGTAGAGCAAGACACGCGTGAGGGAGAGATTGCAGGTTCAAATCCCACCAGCTGCATAGCGTAAGTGTGACCGGTGGCTAGCCAGTGGGGGCCTCCCACAATTAAAATTTTTTTTTGCAAATTTTTTCAGCATTTTGATTTTCGGCTGGAACGATTAACGGAGACGGTTGTAATCGATTTTAGGAGACGGTTGAAAAACCGCCTCCGTTAATGCCCGATTAACAGAGACCCCAGCTTAGAGACGGTTGCAAAAACCGTCTCCGTTAATGGAAAAAACCGTCTCCGAAAATGTTTTTTTGTAGTAGTGACATGATGATAACACTATTGAAGCTACGGTCATCTATCAAATTGCCGACTGGTGATTCCTCTTGGTCAATGGCCATTTTCTTGATTAAATTATTTTTGGCGTTAATTTTTATTTCAATATTATATTATGAAATATTATAATATCGTCAATCCTGTTTCTGACGTTTCATGTAAACTTCTACAAACATGCGACAATTACATGCCCAATGTTTAAAACAGAAATTAAAAGGAACACGCTTAACTGCTCATATTAATATGATTATACATTTATACTTCACTGGAAGGCTGTTATACATTGAAAAAAGAACAATTACATGGATCAAACGATCGTACATTATCCCTCAAAGGAATCAGGCTACCTAAGAACTTCACACAATATTTAAATGAAAAGTGAATCTATCTTTTGTCTTCTTCTTTCCAATCTTGACGCTTTGTCATAAAGCTTGAGACAACAAATCTAAATCCACAAAAATAATTTTAGATGGATTAGAACCTTCGTATCAAAAATTATTTGTAGCAATGATTTTTAATATAACAATAAAGCTATTTGTTCCAGAATACCTCAGCGCAGTGATCTCTCATGGAAGGTTGCGAATCCTGGAATAGAACAAGCATAATAAGGACGGATTAGTTCGGAATAATGATTCATGCTATGCATAATGAATGGATTAGTTTAGGCTATTCTTGTACGTACCTAGATGCATGTATGGATCACGAGTTCACGGCGGCCATTAGGGGCAAGACCTAGGATGGTTGTCAATTGGTGAAGGATGGTAGTCAGTATGTAGTTACCAAATAAATCTTATAACAACTAGTAAAAGTGCACGTGCCACAGGCACGTGCTTACAAGAAAATAGATCTTTACAAACGGGGATGATGATTGTACAATATAAATCTCATCGATAGAATTTATTTTATTCAGGAATCAAACGTATGACCACCGTACTGAGCATGTTTTTATCCCTTAGATAATATTGAAAGGAATACATTAAATTCCAACACCTTCTCCAATAAATGTTGATAAATGATGTATAGTAAGTGGTTACAGTTGTGGCTATGAACCTACCACATTTTTCACGTCACTTAAATAAAAGAGTAAATTACGCCCACCATACAACAACTTGTATCGTTGTATAACTTTGGTCTAACAAGTAGCAAAATGTGCAAATGGATACACAAACTTGTTAAGTGTGTGCATATACAGTCACGTGTACTCCTAATAGACGTATTTTGCCACTATGACACCCAACATGGACTTTTTTTGCATGTAGCCTCTTATGTTTGCCCTCATTTCGCATCTAAGTCTTAGCCATGCGTTTATATCTTGTTTCTTTGACATTGGTAAAAAGATTAAAAAAACTTTGACATTGGGCGTATATAGTTTTTTAATTCAAATTATGTGCTAATCTAATTTTAACATCGTAAGTAAAATTATGTCTGCATAATATATATGAAGCCCAAATAACTAAATTATCTCTGCATAGTATAATTGATGCCCAAGTTAATTTTGTAATTACTCTCTTTTTTGTATGGTTGATTATTGCAATAAAATCAAACCTAGTATTAAATTTTGTAATTACTCTCTTTTTTTGCATGGTTGATTATTGCAATAAAATCAAACCTAGTATTAGTATATCAGTAGTGTTTTTTTTTCTAATGTTTGTGGTATTAATTTTTGTTGGAAAATAATGCACGCAGAGTTTTTTTTTAAAAAAAGAATCTCTAGCAATCCTCCCCACAGCCTCCTTTATAGCCCGTGAACATGGAACCCCCTAGCAATTGTCAACCCTAACCCCGCGGCGGCAGCAACGAGTAGCGGCACGAGGTTGAAGACAGTGCGCACGCGTGGTGGCACACACGCGGTCTAACATTTTCGCAGTTTGCCACAAGTTGTACATACAATAGACATTAGATTTACCCGAGTATGAATATCATGCCAAACACAAAACCGAGGGAAGTAGAATTCACGTATTCACGATGGCATAAGTATATTATCCCAAACAGAGAGGAACAAAGCACTTCGTGCTAAACAGTTATCATGAATAGAGAGGAACAAAACAGTCAATGCTAAACACAAAGTAAACATTATGGATGCACCCTACTTCACGAATAGTACACCACAATTTATAAGACTAACCACACTGCTAATGTTGCCTGCCAAAAATCACTCATGTGCACCAGGATATGCCTTCTCTTTTAGAAGTTAGAAGTTGAACATAATTTACAAGCTTAACCACGTCTAATGGCAAAAATCACTTGTGTGCACCAGAACGGGTTGGGCACGGGAAAGAAATGGAAAGTACCTTCCGGGAGAGGAGAAAATGGAAATAAACTTGCGTACGGCTTGATTGGCGAGTGGCAAAAGGAAACCGACATGATTTTAACAAAGGAAGGTTTTGTTCATCCCACCCGGCCCTAGCAAAAGTACCAGTGCCACATAATAAAAATACCTAATGTAAACAACAACATTTATCCAAGATAAACACCTTCTGAAGATGTTTCACAAATAAATGCAACACAATGTTATTCATTTACTCAAACAAGAGTGGACACCTCAAATTCTATCCCAGCAATTTTAAACTCCATGGCAGCAAGTCTCGTCCTTCTCGGCCTTCTCTGTAACGCCATGAAAAGAATAGATAGTCCAATCACTTTCGAACTAATAACACAATTTGAGCTTCTTTGCCAAACCACCCAGAATTTTACTACTTGATTAAAATAGTAGCATAAATCTGCCGCATTTAAACAAGATGCAGCTCTAAGCTATCATATGTACAATAAAAGAAATGTATGTATGAAGCAATACCTGTTGAAAGCCATAGTTGTTTAAATTTCTAAAGCTTGTCACTACTCCAATATCTACCAAGAGAAATAACAAGCTTAATTTCTCAACCAAATCAAGATAACATAAAACTTATTCTAACATTAAGCCCAACATATCTAGCCACAAATAATCAAATAAAAAATTCTTATAAACACACCAGATAATAAGTGTTACTAAAACTGAGGATAGAAAAGGTAGTATCATTCATTGCAAACCTAGGCAATGAATCACCGATCACGTAGATCACCAATCACATGCTACTGGTCTTCCTTGAATAAGCATATGAGCAATATGTAATATGCCTGCAAGACAAAAAAAAATATAAATATGCACTGGCATTGAAAACAGGGGTAGGTTAGTAAGTCATTGCTACATGAGGAAATACAGATATTTGAAAACACGCTTTTTATCTAGAAATCATCATGCATAATCTAGCTAATTCTGCAACTTTATTTTTCTAATTATAATTTTCCTTCCAAGGAAGTTAGATGTCCTGATAGTTTGACTCAAGTATCTCTCGCCAAAAGTCCAAGAACATCAACACTATCTGAATTATTCATACCTGGTTTAAAATTTCAAGGTCAACATTGCCACTTTTCCCTTCACACCACATAGGAGCAACTTCTTGATAACCTTCCCTGGCTTCATTACAAAATTTGGCATGTATAAGGTAACATAATACACTGCTATTGATTGCCCTATCTAAGAAATGCCATCAATTGCAAATAATGTTCCCAGAAAGATTATGGGCCAATTACCTGATTTGGGAACATATAGTAGAATCAAAGATCCATAGCAAACCATCTTTAGATGAGACACATTCCATAACTGATCATCGGTGTTGCTATTCTTCGACTTCATCTCCAATTCTTTGATCCAAACATGTTGCTAAATGAAACAATCCAATAAATGCTTGGCCATGCACAATAGGAAAGTGGCATACTCTGCTGCATCTTTTTTAGTGGAAGAGTCAATTCCTTAAAGTTTTTGTCACAAAGAATTGGAGATGAAGTCGAAGAATAACCCATCAAGAATAATTAATAAAGAAACAAATCTTGCGATAACCATCAGAGAACTGAGAGGGAGAGACATGGGCAGATGGAGTCAGACCTATAGGTGCTCAATGGGAAAAAGGCCATGCTCTTTGGATTTCTTTTTGCCAGCGCTGATACAGTGCCACATCCATGTTCTAGTGTATCACGACAAGGGTGGAGCGATGGTGGCACTAATGCCCATGGCCATGAACAGGGAAATTCAGCGATGCCCATGCACATGGCTATGAGATATATAAGAGTGCACTTTGCCAATCAGATAAAAAATAACTGGATATGTATATAAGGAAGCTTGGGATTGTTTAGAAACCAACTAAAGCAAATTCATCTTGGCATGAATATGTTTCACATATAAGAGGACTTATAACTTATGAATATTATTACTAAAAAATATTTTTTCTAAAAAATCATACCTATGGTTAGAGATGCCAAACACAATTTTCACCTCCAAATAAACTTGAATATATCTTCCATCCTTCTTACTGGTCAATCCTTCTCACGGTCAAGACAGCTAGCTAGCAGTTCAAATATGAATACTAAAATTATGGATTATAACAAAGTCAAATTCAGATGCAACGCTACCAAGTTTGTAGACAGAATTCCCTATCTAGCATCAAGAAAGTTGATCTTCCCTGTATAGCACTCAAAATTTCTTTCGGACTTTGTAGCACTTAGAATTTTTTCGGTTCCCTATCTAGCACTTCCGTTGGGATGGCTATTAAGCCCTACTTAAAAAGACATTTATACCCTGCAGAGCCCACACCTCATCTTCTTCCTTTTCCCTTTCTTCCCTAATCAGCGCAAGCGCCCATCTTCCATTCCTCCGACTCCGTCTGTGGCCTCGCTTCGCTAAGGCCCCGCTCATCCGCCAACACGGCCTCACCAACTTGGCCTTTTCCTTCTCTGCTCTCCTCCCATCCCAAGATCTAGCAGTAGCTCCCTTCTACATCGAGGCATCGAGCTACAGCAGGTTCATCTTCCATCGAGCAAGCAAAAATTGGAAGGAAACTGAAAAGAATTGATGTCGATTCACGAAGCACACGTCCTCCAAAATCAGAGACGGAGATGGAACTCGCTGATTTCATTGTTACCGACATATCCGTGTCCGCAGAGAGATTGAGCTCCTGCAGGGGTAGCGCGCGCGGCTCTCTGTTCTCCCCGTCGACGACACCGCGGCGTCCGGCAGCAGCAGCGTCGCGTCCTTCCTGGCCTCCTCCTCCCACTTCCGCTCCTGGCCTCGCCGCGTCCGCTGCCACCGAAGGGCCACGACAAAGGAGCAGCAGCCTAAAGCAGTCGCCTTCTCCCACCGCAACACGCACACCGCCGCGTCGTACCCAGCACGCGCAGCCCCTCTGCCACCGCTCGCCGGACCTCAGCCTTCTTCCGGCCGCCGCCGCCGCCCTGGGAGGAACTCGAAGTCCTCGTCGTCGCTGCCGTTGACGCAGTTGCTGGCGCGGCGCCCGCGCGGTGGCCGCTCGCCGCTCTGCCGCCACGACGGCGGAGTCCTCCATGAAGCTCAGCACCATCCGGTCCAGCCCCGCTGACCCGACCTCCGCCTCCGCCCCGGTGGCCGGCGGCAGTGGCGGCCGCTCGTCGCTAGCGCCGTCTCAGCCCCCTGTCATCGTCGGGAGATAATGCGACGGGTTTAGAGATGGACATCGGGTTTGCCTGGTGAAATGGCTGGCCTGAGGGGCATTTTCGTCCATGGGTCAAATTATTGCTCTACCTCACGATGTCTTTAACGGAAACAAGTGACTGATCAGACGGAAGTGCTAGATAGGGAATAGAAAAAAAATTGAGTGCTACAAAAGGCCGAAACATTTGCTATACAGGGAATGTTAACTTTTCTTAGTGCTAGATAGGGAATTCTCTCTTGTTTGTACCTGTCACACTACTACAATCATGCAAGCCAATGAATCTTTCCAAATTACCATTTTCCCTTGATCAGTGCATAATTACAGATCCTAGCAAAAACACAAGATCCAACTCCTAGCACCACCCCTCAACTCCCAAAATGAGACTTAGCCTTCTAATTTCTCAATGGCTACTGATTGCATTAGACAAAATTAGATAAGGCTAACAAGAATCAAAGAATATTTATTGTGACATAGCCAACACTATAATTTAACTACTAACATAGCCGAAATTCCATTGTCATGACTCAGTCAAAATCTATGTGGTAGAATATAATTTATTGAACAGCACCCATGCATTGGAAAACTAAAACAATAGTTACAAATGAGAAATATAATGGATTCGGTAAGTTGCCAAATAAATAGTAGTCATTGCTCCATAGCAGGGAAAAAAAGAGAACAGTGAAGTCTCACCTTTGCTCGTGGCACACAGAGTAGATGCTGCTGTGTTCACCCATGATTTAATTATGTGAAATAAATTAATTGGTGATTTTGTAAGCCCTAACCAGGCCACTCATTACTATGTCTGCAAAATGAATGCAGACAGTAAGGTTAGAAAAACATAAATCAAGGTTGCTTCATTATTCCAATATAAAATGCTCATGGGAATAACTCTAACATAGCTGATATGTGAACATTGAAGTTTCTTACTTGGTCAACCATTAGAGGCTTTGACCATGCAAGATGTGCCAATCAGTTTTTGACTTTTTATATCTGATGCAAGATCCATCACACAAACAAAGAAAAGAAGTAATCAGAAATTAGTACTACGTACTATAGAACAGTCATCTAGCTAAGTATATCTATGTACACCTAACATCATCTGCGGCAATACATAGTCCATATAAACTAAAGGAAGCAGTGTCGCCTCCTTTATTGTTGCCACTATTAGAAATACAAAAAAAATACTTGCTAAATTTCTATAAAAATTAGGATGTGATGCACTGTAAATATGATTCAAGGCAGCAAGGAAAATGCAGGTCATTATCCTTATTAGCAACCTGATTACTTTATCAAAAATAAACCTTAAACATCCTCTAGGCCTAGACTACACATAAATAAAAAACCATTGAACTCACCATTCTAGTAGTGTTGATTAGAGAGCATGGTTGTATGGTAGCCCAAAAAAATTCATCGTTCTCCACTAAGGCTTCAATGGATATCAGTAGAACTTACTGTTCCTTTTACAAACAGCTGCAGAAAAACACAGACAATTATCAGCATGTCAAAATCATTTGGCCTATCCCTAAACATCAAAGATTGTGTGCTTCAGAAGCTGCATAGAGCTCTACTTTACTTCCATATGGGGGCAAGGAAAAAAATATTACACGCTAATTCATCACGCGTACCATCTATTTTTCATATGCATCGGCAGGAAAAACAAATAAAAAAATATTGATGCTACTACTCAAGACAGAGTGTACATATAATTCAGCTTATCCTTATTTACATGGTACAATTCTACTCAAATTAGAGGTTTTCTTGGTTCTGCACACACCCCAAATCAAGATATATGTTTGAATCTGACTGAGTCTAGTACAGAAATTCTCTTGCTATTATTTAAAAGCAAACCAATGGCTTTACAATTAACCCAATGGCATGCCTTACTAAAAAGGATAATAGAGATAGAAACCAAATAATCAGTCACAAGACTGGAGGGTAAGGGTACGAGGAACAGATTAAATGCATTGTGCAAGACCACCTCCTGGATGGCATGAATTTTTTCCATTTCTTCGGACAATCACAATAGAGAAGATGCTACACTTGCAACTGTAGTTCCACTTAAGCACCCTTCTTTGCTTGAAAGAAGTTATGACGTTGTTCATGCAATCCCGTGCCTGCAGCTCCCAACTCAGCAGCCTAATACTGTCACCATATATTAAAGAACACAAGCAACACGAAAGCAGGAGCTGGAAAAGAATAAGATGAAGGCAACTCACCATGGCAAGAAGGATGAAGTGGCTAGTGCTTTTGTGTGGAAAACCTGCATTTTTTCAGATACTATTGTACAAAAAAAAAGTAAAAAACAAGTACTGGTAACGGTATTAATAGCATGGCTATCCTAGAGATCCAACCCTCAATTAAATTTTAATGTAAGTATACAGAACAAGACATGTTGCGCTGGTAATGGTACTCATAGCATGGTATCCTAGGGAACCTGGCCTTTCAAGAGAATTCAGCACAAATGCAATATAAGAGCACCATTTAAAAGGGATAAAGGCTGAACTGAACTCACCCATATTTATTTAACAATGCACTAAGGTCAGGAGGATTATCATCATGTTCTTAGCTCAAAGCAATATGATCTTCAAGAACACCTCCAACGGTTGCAGCAGCTGGATTAGAATTACTCAGGATCAACATATTATAGATTATGATCTAAACAAAGCATTGTATGAGAGGTTTCTAAGTTTGATATGAAGAAAGCATTGTATGAGAGATTCTACATTGTAAATTGATAGTAATTCTGTCAGCAGAGAAGCAACTTAAAAAGATGAAACTTCCATCAGACCTAATTGTAAAGAAAATTATTAAAATGGTGTTTGCATACCAAAATTTTAATTGTACAGTAATGTCCTACAATTAAAGTTTCCGTCTTCAGAAAATGGGAAACAATCAAATTGCTAGCATATGGAAAAGGAGGAATCTACTTACTGCTATTTTCTTCAGGAGACGCATTAGGAGGAGGCACCACTGCACTGACCACCTGTCATCTCCATGGGAGCAGTAACCAATAGTTGTAACCGTGGAAAACGATGGCACCTGCCACCACAAAGCTCATAAGCAGAATAATTTTGTCTGAATGCTGATGCGGAAAAATGAAATCAGCAAACAAATATCTCATACCTTTAAATTAATAGAGTCTAACATGCAGCCATTTAGCTTTATCTGTAATAAACCAGAAAGTGGCTATGAGAAGTCCAAGCAATAACAAAAGTTGGTTCAGATAAACATGAAGTGGTTTTTACATTGCAAGGTAACATAACACATGAGATCCGATCGGTACCCTGAATAGGCTTATGAGTGTCTACTATACTATCCTCACAGCTGAGATGAACCAAAGGATACGGTGTCATGAAAGTCAAACTGGGTGCCAAATCTCCTGCATCAGCAAGGGCACAGGAGTCACCAAACATTATGCAGAGATATCGCGTTAGATAGGATTTTGTGGATCACACAGATAACAAGGCACATTTTTCATCTATGTTCTCCTAGACAAAGATTTTAAGATCTTTTTTTACTTAATGGCCAGCAAACTTACCTTTCTTTGTAAGAAAAGATCAACCTGATGTGCGTTTCAATCAAAACAGAAATTCATTTGTAAGAAAAATAATTACTGATTTCTCTCAGAAAAATATGCTAATACTCCTGGAAGCTTTGCTTCATGAATAGCCAGAAGTTCAGAACTCAACACCCCACTTTATGAAATAAGAACCCTATACAGGCACCATTAATTATCAAAGTACAACAAGAGAAATTATTTTGACATCAAACTCGATAGTGTTGATTGGTCATTGGAGCAAGAAAAGAAAGATAAACTGAGACAGACAACAAAAAATCCATGTGTATTGCATGCAAAAGAAGCTACTGTATTAGCATTAAAAGATATATCAATCAATTGCCTTCCAATTAAAATTCTAGAGACATATACGGGAAAGCTTCATTCCAGGTAATGCACTATAATCAATAAATTTCCAATTAAAATGCTAAAGACTCTTCATGATTTATCTGGGTGTAAGAAAGCAAAGATGAACCATGCAAAAGGAGAAATCAATCATCCTAGTTTATTACCGCAACGTTGATCCAACATATGTGCATGACAAGCCTGCATTAGCATAACAGTGTTTATACAAAGTGACATTGCTCTCTAAATCCGACCTTCAGAGATGGGAATATGGATGGGAGTATGGGACTGACTACTACGTACCAAAGGTCGTAACCAATCATTAGGAAGAGGAAGTAGCCGTCAGTCAAGTTCCTGCCGTGTTTCTGTCAAATCTGCAGCTCAAGGACAATTGGTAGGTTTCAGGGGAAGACCTATCTACCAGCATTGCTGCTACAATCAAAGTCCTGTTTTTGTTTTACCTGAAACTGAAAGCAACAAGCATTCCTGGGAAGAGGATGTCCCCAAATCCAATCATGTCATACCTATTCCATGGATCGAATTCCTTCGGCATCTTCAGTACCATTGGAAGGCTTGGACCGTCATCGCTACCATGAGCAACCTGAATTTGCGGTATTTTGTTTACACGATGGTAACATTTGAGTTCACTCCGTGTTTCATATGTAAAATTAAACTTACTATGATCATGACATTTTTCTTGAATATGAGGGGTGATATGAACACCCATAATATGTCGTACAGAAAAGCAGCTATGAGGAGCGCCGACGCGACCTGAAAATGATTTAAAGCTCATCAGATGTGTAGCAGAAAAGGGGGATGAAAGAGAACATTGACTACTGTACATAATGTTCATACTTTAATATTTGGCATATGGACCACTTGCAATACAAGAATCATCATACAGATGCCCTGAGTGAAGAAAAACAGAATGTCAGTGAGAACACTGGTGAACGAGCAAATATCCTGCATAACAGAGCACACTGAACTGAGGGCACAGTCATATCTTACCACGAAGTTCTGACCAACCCAACCGAACGATGAGTTCTGGTATGCAACCCAGACACCGGAGAAGATAAAGGCTAGCGGCAACGTAACCAATGTCAGCACCTTCACATTCCCTATGCCAGGAAGCATCACCTTCGCTTCACCACACTGGCTACATATTCTGCGCACACCAGTTTTGCAACAGTTAGGCGCATGACAGGCAGCAAGTACCGTACAAACATATAAACAATACAAAAGATTTAGCGTCAGTTTTCAATTCACACCTTATTGCAAGATTGCAAGACTTGATGCGACATATTCCATTCCCTGGGAAGTAGATGATGAATCAAAGACGAGGCAAATCAATGCAGATGCAGGTACATTGGAATTGGGCGCGTACCTGGATAGCGCCGGCGCGGAAGAGGAACACCAGCAGCACCGGGTGGTCGTCGAAGGGGTCGCACCAGAGGAGACCTCGCCAGCCCCAGTACAAGCTGGTCCAGCCAGGCACGGGCCAGGGCATGTCCTTCTCGGACCACGCGTCGGCGTCGAGGCGGTAGTGGTGGAGATTGGCATGCGGCACGCCGCATTGACGCGGAGCTCGGCGACCACGTAATTGGCGCGGCCGCTGCCGGGGAGGGAGACGAGGCCGAGGCTCTTCACGCTAGAAATCGAGGCGATGGCGGGCAGCTCAGGAAGATCGGATTGGGGATGCGCAACACTACAGAGTTCGCGACGCCCTGCCTCGCATCGGCGGCGGCGGCAGCGGCGGTGGGGATGAAACCGCGTACCACAACGAGGCTGCCCATGGGCCACCAAGCGAAGTGTAGGAGGAGACCCGCGGTGGGGTCGGCGGCGACCATGTACGGGTGGAGGTCGCACTCCAGGGTGTCGGGGTGAAGCGCCACGGGGATGTAGAGGATGGACTGATGGAGACGCCTGGCGGCGCGACGAGCGAGGCGGTGACCTCGGAGCCCACACCCTCCCCCGCCTTGTGCTGGCTCGCGGGCGCATCACGGAGCAGTAGGACCCAACGCGGCGGCGCGACGAGGGAGGTGGCAGTGTCGGGGCCCGCGCCCTCCTCCGTGGCGGCGGCGGGGTGGCTCATGAGCGCGTCCTGGCGTAGGGGAGCCCACCGGGGCGCCGCCGGCATCTAGAGATGAGATTGCGGTTTGGAGGGGAAGAGGATGGATGGATATGGTGCCTGGGAGGACGGGATGGGAAGGAAAGGAATCGACGCGGAAGGAAAGAACGGGGTGAGAGCAGCGTGATTGACGCCGGCGGGTCGGAGTTGGGTATGCGGGCGGGTATGCGCAGAGGCTTGGTGACAAAAGTTAGGTGTTTTCCGTGACTTCATTTTCTAACGTTGATTTTTACACAGGAGAGTTTTGGTCCTCCCACCATCGGCCCTGTCAGGTGGGTCCTCTGTGAGGGGTACGGGAAGTTTTTTTAGGTGAGAGGCATTTTAATTTTGTTGGATCCTTATAGTATAGATCCAAAGAAATATATTCTGAATGCGCAACAAGAGATAGATCAGAACAATATTGTATATGGAAGCTGCTGAGGATGCCTATTTTCTCTCATCTGTATGTGCATGACACAGCTCTGATCAGAACGCCCTTGTCCATCTATCTGTGCATGACGTGTGTTCATAGGGGTGAGTGTGCTTGCGTTTGTGAGCGTCTACATTGTACTGTGTAATTCTCAAATAAAAAATCATGACTTGCAAAAATAAAGGCAAAATTTTTTGGCATTCAGGGCATGATTGGTGGCTACCAAAAGTTGTTAAGCCAAAATATGAGCAAGACTATAAATTTGGCATTCAATTGGTTGAAAGCCAATTTTCTTTTGCCAAAGTTCCTTAGCAAGTCGCAATGTTAAACTCATTCATATTTTGACACCCAATCAATTTTCCACATAAATCATAGACGTTAGCATTACTATTTGAATCAAAGTTATTCGGTGACATAATTTAAAATATTATATTTTAATGTCAAATCGAGTGCTACTCTAATATTCTAACCCAAGATTATGTTTTCCCCATTTATTTTTTGAGTGGAGCACTCTGGGGAACTCCCCCACAGTTTTAATTAAAAAAAGATTCTTATCCAAATTTGGCCAAAAAATTTGGCATGCTAACATTTTTGCTTTCCCGCATTTGGATTGGCAACTTTTGACCTCCAAGGCCCTCACTTGGTTTGGTGTCAAAGTATGACTAGCCAATATTTTCTTTACTTGTGACTTTCAAGAAGCTTCTAGTTATTTGCCATAGTTTTGGCTACAAATATTGGTGTGCCAATTTGTTGGCAATGAACCAATTGATAACCAATTTTTTTGGCATGCCTTAAGTTTTTTTAGTTTTGGCTACAAACATTGGTGTGCCAATTTATTGGCAATGAACCAATTGATAGCCAAGTATAGACGCACACGCTCACAAACACGCATGCACGCTCGCCTCAACGAACACATGCACGCAATCGTACCCTTATGAGCACATCCGAACGACTGAAGCCGGCAAATCCTCGAGATTGACGAAGTCATCACTGGCGTCTCGCTGTCGACGGGAACGTCGCCCACCACTCAAAGAACAACGCTGGTTAAATCCTGAAATTAATCCAGGAAAATGCGAGCACTAGTGTCAAGTCAAAGGCTTGAACCCTGATGGGCAGGTTACACCACAGGGATCCTTACGAGCTGAAATACGCTCAATTCGCTGGCATGCCTTAATTTTGGTCGGGCAAATATTGAAACCCAACTAATGGGGCCCTTTGCCCCCACGCCACCACTGCTGGCAAGCAGGGCCGCCCCCTCCCTCTTTTCCACAGACCTGGTCCACATGGATAGAAGGCGCGGAGCCACACCCCTGCCCGATCCAACAAACGGTGCACGTGGACCAACCTCACGCCCCTGCGCGCCAGCCCCTGCAAACGCTACGGCCACCCAGAAAACGTACACAAGTTCTTGCTCAGAGCCCTTCTGCTTCCAAAAATCCAGAAAAATATTTTAAACCCAACCGTGCCTTCCTTTTATCGAGAGACCCTTCCGAGCGCCACCACCACCAGCTCAAAAGGTTGAAGCGCTCGGCCTCCTCCCTTCACATGCACGTGGTGGACAAACATCACACAAACACACTGCCAGAAAACGGCATCAAGATACTGCCCATCTAAAAACCTGGAGACAAACTGAGCATAGTTGTTATGACGCCCAACCAAACCTCAACATCTAGCTGAGACGCTCAATGAAAATCTCGCCCCGACCCACCTTAGTTGTTATAATGTCCATTTAGCAATTATGCTGCCCAATCAAAAACCCCAGATATCATCCCGTCGTAGCTGTTATGTGATGCTGCTAAAATCTAACCGCCATGATCCACAATATCAATAAACTCTACGCGTTATAGAAGCTGCATCAGTTTTTTTATTATTTTTTTACAAAATCAGTATTGTCAGGAAAGAAGCGAACCCTCTGGGAGGAGGGTGAGGGAGTCATCGGCATGGGATTGTAATTAATTAACTTGCAACCGAATTAAATGAATGGTTCGGAATAAAGGAGTTAGGGAGAATCTCGATCAAACCACATTAACAGCGAACGGTACTCGAACCGTGTGCGGCGCCATCCGTCCAGGTGACGGCGCCGTGCGCGTACCCTTTCCTGGTGGCGGCGCTTCCGTGGAAGCTCACCTCGAACCTAGCAGTGACGCCCCTGCGCGAGAACGCCAGCCTCTCCGGCGCTACGCGCACCGTCAGGCCCGGCGGTGCCTCCACCGCGGCTGCATAGGTGACGTTGGAGGACCCCACGCTGGTGACGGTGCGCGCCACGGTGAGCACACCGCCGGCGTGGATCCTTGCCACCGAGATGGACGGGTAGTTGACGCTAGCTGCGATTGGGTCGTCCCCGGGCGCGGCGGCGGCGGCGGGGCAGGCGAAACGCGCGGCGCCGGAGACCTTGCGGACGACCTTCTCCGAGTAGCCGTAGTAGCAGAGGAAGTTGAGGTAGTCGCGCGTGGCGGTGTCAAACACCAGGCCCGGGCTGAGCGCCCGCAGCGGGCTGATATCCCCGGCGCCCATGTCGTGCCCGGTCGCTGCCGCGCCGGTGCCGGAGCTGGTCGCCACCGGATCGCCCCGACCTTGAGGATGGACTCTGTGAGGCTGCCGGGGCCGCGAGACGAGAAGGATGCCACGACCGGTGCAGGCTTGAACCCCGTGACGCCCTCGCTCGGGAGGATCACGGCCGTCGGATTCCTAAATCAGCATAAGCTCGGTCACTCACTCAGGTTCATTTTTATTTTTTTTTGTATGTTTGGCTGCTTACTTTGTGGACTTGATGTAGTCGAGGATCTGCGCCCCGACATGAGTGCTAATTTGAGAGAAGGGGAAGCCGCCGGTGACGAACGGCAAATCCACGTGCACTTCGTCAATGAGTACCAGCCCTCTCGTTAGTACCAGCCCTCTTCGGGGCGCGCCGCCCTTGGCCGTTCCCCGGGCGAGCCCGTGGTAGCCCGCGCCCGCCACGGCCGCCGTCGATGCGGTGTGCGTGCCGTGGCCGACGGTGTCCCGTGGCGAGCCTGGTTCGCGTGCGTGAGGCGTTTGACGCCGGCGCTGTGTTGCTGGCGTAATACCGGGCGCCTATGAGCTTCCTGAGGCAGTTCACCACAGCGACAACAATTTAGCTGTGCACTACTACTACACTGAGTCGCCTACAAAGTCCATTTAAAATTTGCATTTTAAAAGAAAAGACTACTTGTTGCAGCTTCTCTTCTTGAAGTCCGGACCTTCCATGCATACGCCGCGCCACCGCGCTGGCACCTCCGGCATCCCGTCGTCCTTGAAGCTCGGCGACTCAGGCCAGACACCTGGATCCATATATGTTAGTTGTTGGCGGATCAGAAGTTCACAGCAGGTTCAGACGTAAACACATTCATACAGACACATACATACCAGTGTCAACGACGCCGATGATAACGTCACTGGACGCCCTGCGGCTGAGCCAGTCAGGTCGGAGCCCGGACTGCGCCTCAAGGAAATCCCATGACCGCCGCCGCCTTCTTCTTTAGATGTGCTCCCCATGTACACGGTGTATGGCTGCATTGTACAACACACGGAGATAAGTGAGTCATGCAAGTAAAGACCGCCAAGTTGTTACCAAGTGCGATATGATTAGACATATAGCTAGCTACCTCCTTAGTCTGGTCTTCATCAGCTGAGAGAGGTAACAGGAAGCCATAGGCAGCGAGGAAGATGACTACGATCAGATTTACTGCGCAGTTCAACATCGCTGCTCGCGCGATGCGGTTGGTGTGCACACAGCTTTCAGTGGGAGTACAAAGTGAGCTCTTACCGGTAATCTTTATATAGCTCGACACTTTGAGTTTACTTGCCCCACTTCTCTTTTCTTTATCAGTTGTGCAAAAAAAAAAAAAAACACTTTGCATTTGAAAACATAGTACAAACACGTGCACTCATATGCACATACGCAAGTTCACCCTAGGCTGGACCAGCAAGCATATAAATTAAAAGCAGTTTCTGCCCAGCATAAATTCAGATAAATATGAATACGTATTCTGTATATACTCAGTTTGCATGCAAGAGAACTCTGTCTACAACTAATGAAAGAACTGTAAAGGATGGTTCCTTTAATTTGCTTGCAAAGAACTCAGCCGTTAAGAGTCCTTACGGTGGAACCTGCCCACTAGGATTCAAGTTATTGACTTTGGCACTTATGCTCGTATTTTTCTGGATTTATTTCAGAATTTGACCGGCGCTATTCTTTCGGTGGTAGGCAATGTGACCGTCGATAGCGAGGCGCCAACGATGATTTCGTCAATCTCGAGAATTTGCTAGCTGAGTTTTTTAGAGGAGCTCATAGAGATAGGGTTGTGTGCGTACGTTGGTAGGGGCGAGTGTGCGTGCGTGTTTGTAAGCGTTTGCGTCTGTAATCGATTCTAAAAGAAAACACTCGGTCTCTCTTTGCCGCTTGGCGAACAGAAACGTCGCAGCTTGTTTGAAACGGAACCTCCCAAATGTCGCGCAAATCATCTCAGATGAGATTGCTTGGCACCGACACCCCAGGCATAAAATATGTTTTATATCACGCTCTCGCTGCTGATATAGATGGAGCCTAGCTATTCCCATCATCCTGCAGTTATATGCTCCAATGATCTTCATCAACTATCAAATGTATTCATCTGATCTTGCTTTTCCTATCGGAGATCCGCTAACCTATGTTTAGATGAGGTCGCGGAGCGTAAAGGCACCTTTTTCATAAATTAGAGGGAAAGTGATGGATCATAAAGTCGGCCAGGAACGTGATCCTTGTCGTGCACTGTTGCCTTTAAGATTATATAACCACACGTAAGTGTTTTTTTAATATAAAATAAACATAAATCAACTTTCATCCTTTTGGTAGTTACCATGCCAACGCAACACGGCTGGAAAACCTCTCATTAGTACAGGTCACATTGGCACATTACTACCAGTCAGCCTAGCCAGTACTGGCTGGACAGCACTAATTGTGTAGTTGTACCGGCTGATGTTACCCACTGATACGAAAAAAAATTTAGAAAAAAATCAGGTCGCTTCTCCTACTGCTCGTCGCTTTCTCTCTCCTCTCGTTTTTTTTCTCCGCCACCATCTGCTTCGTCTTTCTCCTCCATTCTCTAAGAAATAGAGAAGAAAGATAAGCGGTGGTAGGAAGAAAACTTAGAGCAGAAATAAAGGAATTAAGAGCAGAAAAAGCTTCACATTACAACATTCGCTAAAATTAGACACAAGATTACAAGAAAAATCAACATTCAACCACCACCACTCGCCATCGTGGCCTCCACTGCTGCAGCTCGGATGCCCGCGCGGATCAGCCACCGCACCCACCTGCGCCTCCGGGCGCTTAGCCTCTACCCAGTACTAAATATTTTGGGCGTCATTTAGTATCAGTCGGTACTAAATGGTTGCCCCCAACGTCAATGGCTCCCATTTAGTACCGACCGGTGTCCTTAACCGGTACTAAAGTGCCTCTGTGGGCACAGTTCTTATGAGCCGATGCTTGAAAGGATCAAGATGCCTAAGAAGGGGGAGGTGTGAATTAGGCTTGTACAAATTTTTCTTGCGGAAATTAAAACCTATGATCAAGCCTAATCACCCCATGTGCCTAAACCTTAGAAAGTTTGGCTATCCTAGTCGTTCAAAGGTTTAGCAACCTTGTTCCAACCCTAAACTAGCATGGTAATTCTAAGAAATTAAATTGCGGAAAGTAAATTGCTAAAAGTAAAGAAAGAGTTAGAACGCTGATTTTTTTCCCGAGGTATCGAAGAGTCGGCACTCTCCCCTAGTCCTCGTTGGAGCACCCGCGCAAGGGTATCGCTCCCCTTGATCTGTGCAAGGATCAAGTTCTCTCTAATGGTAATCCATTCTCCAACTCCGGATCGGCAGATTTCAAACCGAGAACACCTTCTTGGGTCTCTCACAATCGTCTCCTTGAGAGCTCAACAAGAACACCACAACGCCAAACCGTCTAGGTGATGCCGAGCACCAAGAGTAACAAGCAAAGAACCTCACTTGATCTAAGCAAAGCCAAAGAGATGGGTGGATGCACAATTGCTATTCTCAAAGCACTAATGATGTCCTTAATCTTCACTTAAGAACTTTGCAAATCACTTCAAGTGCTTCTCTTGCCCTTGAACACCAAGTGAACCTTTGAGCAATCCTGAGTGGCAAGAGAGCTCAAATGAACCAGCCCATGGGGTATATATAGCCCAAGGGGAAGAACTAGCTATTGCCCTCACAGGCTGCAAAAATCATGACCACCGACTCATACGGTGGTACGCTAAACTTAGCACCAGACAGGTCAGTGCTAACCCGAATTCAAACCTCAATGGTCACTAACAATGAGCACTGACCCATTCAATGCTTCATCCACTTGACCACCAGACCAGTTGGTGGTCTCCTTTTATTTCACACCAATCGACAAAGCCAAAATTGAGCCGATGGCGAGCCGAGCCGAGGAGCACCAACCCATACATATGTTGCTCCTCTGAGTAAGCACCAAATCAGTCGGTGCTACTTGTACACTCAAATGCACCCATTGGCTGTCTCGTTTCCCAACTTGTCTGATGGTCCTATTGACTTCACCGGACAAATCGGTGCTTCATTTTTCTTTTCAAACAAAGACTTGTGAAAATCTAGCACAGGACGATTCGGTGCTCTCCCTGAGATGCTCCGGTGCTCAACTCAACTTTGTCTGGTGCTCTCTGTCTTGCCAAAACTCGTTCAATTTGTTTTCTTTGAGTTTTGTGTCTTCTTAATCATTCTTCTAGCCTTCATCTGAGCTACCTAGCGCCAATCATAAGTCTGCATCACACCTAAATTGTATGGCTCACCTTGGTCAAGCTACTACTCTTTAACCCCCCCTCTAATAGTACAACCAAAGAAAAATAAAGACCTAAACTAATTCAAGTGTCTCTCAACTCCAATTGACACTTGAAACTAGCTCATCCTTAGTCTCCGCGCATATCCCTTGCACTCATATAATGAAAACCAATCGATGGGGGCCAAGAGTACCATGAAAGCCCATCATTGCACTAACTTTTAATTGCCGCTGCAAAACACACGTTAGTCGCAATGATCATGTTGTCATTAATTGCCAAATTCGAATTAGGGGCCTAGATGCTCCTTCAGTACTAAATGCATGTTGAAGGGATCATGACATCCTAAGAGGGTGGTTGAATTAAGGTTCTATAAAAACTAAAGCTTCCAAGCGCAAATAAAAACCTATTCAATTTCTATCTAAATGTGCACTAGGTGTTTCTATGTGTTGCTATCTGTACCGTAAAAAGTTTTGCATCCTAGATTCCAATCCTAGCAACTGCACATGGCAATCGTCGGGGATGTTATCCCTGATACCACAAGGAATGAAGAAGGCGGAGCCCAACCGGGACTCCCCATGTACAGTTGCAACCCGACTAGATTACTTGCATTGTAAGCAATTAGGGGACTTGCCATTTAAACCCTACCCCTCGGACTATATAAGAGGTGGTAGGGGTACACCTAGGAAGGACACGCCTAGATGGATCCCTCGAGATCTCTCATACCGATACTCAAGCACAGGGCGCAATACAAGCTCCACAAACAGGACATAGGGTATTACGCCTATTCGGCGGTCCGAACCTACATAAATTTGTGTCTTGTGTCCCTGTGTTTACCATCTTGCTCCAGATATTGCGATCCCCTCCAAACAATCTACCATCGTGGGGATACCCATGCTAGACTGTCGAGTTATTTCACCGATAGTTGGCACTCTAGGTAGGGGTTCGCTTGATCATCGGGCGAGCTTGATGGACCACTTCAAAGGCTGCTCGGTCGCTGGCTTCGACGTCATGGATATCCCTTTTAGGAGTGTTCACGTCGCCTCTAGCTATGACGATCTAGTGGAAAACCACTCAGTCCTCCCTCAGGACCACTCTGCTAACAACTCGCAGGCTGTGATCGTGGCCACCACGCCTGTCCCCTCGACAAGCGCTCCTAAAACTTCTGACCCAGCCCCCGCCCGAGTCGATCTGGTTGATCCAATCCAGATAGATTGTATCAACCCCATCTTTCACCCTGAGTCCCAAGATGGACTCAGCAACGTAACCTTGGGTGATAGCCACACCTCCACAGATGAAGCAAGCACACATGGATCTCGAATCTTTGTTCCCGAGATCCTAGCCCTAGAGGTATGTGGCTACAACTTCTCCTTGGTGCAGTTCATTGAAGGGCTACAATGCATCTTAGAAAGGATTACCAACTACTCGGGTGCAACCACTCAACTAGAGAAGGATCTCCCATACGGGCTACAATACAGCGCGACCGTAGTCAAGGTGGCCTGCCAATGCCTCTCGAACATCTTCTCCACTGACTCGTTCTTTGACCTGCTGCATGATGACCTCTTGTGTGAAGAGGAAGTCCTGCTTGAAGGAATTTGCATGGGGCTGAGCATTACCCCATCCCCCGAGGGATGGATGGTCTACCGCCGTTTCGATCTGAAACCCGCAATGTTCGACCCCATGGTCATGTGTCTGTAGAAGGGCGAGCCCTCCCTACTCAACATGCTCTAGGATGGCCATACAGCCACCGAATCTGTTGAAGACTCCACTCCATTGGGAGAAGACATCTCCTAATACCACTTGGAGCACTCCGCCTCGGTCTCCTATATAGGAAAGGACGCCGAGGCTGGCCTCCTCTACATGATGGTATAGGGAGGGGAGAATGGCCCCAACCGAATCTCGGATGACGAGCCATCCGTGGACAATGAAGACATAACGGTGGCTAGTGCACAACACGGTCATAATGCTGCATGTGCATAGCGTCGTGCTGCCGTACTCGCCAGTGCTGCGCCAGCCTCCGCTGCACCCAAAGACGGCATAGCAGGATCGGGGGCTATGGCAGGAAAAAGAATTGATAGCCGCTTCTGCATATCGGGTACGGAACAATACAACCGGGCCCTCAAAGGTATCCGACCCACGGTCAAAGGAATCTCATGGCAGATCTCACCATGGACAACAACCGGCATTCGGTCTACACGACCCCGAAGGAGAACCTCATCATCATCAACGAGGAACTCAATAACTAGCCGCCTGATACCCTAGGCCTAGAGCGAGTGCGAGCACTGGTTCAGGCGGCCATCGTTCAGGTGAACCATGTTGACCCTTGCTCCCCGTCAACACTGCTACGGGTAGAAGTACTCGTCCTGATCGCGGCACGTGGCGTTGGAGCGACGAAGTTCTCCGCACCCATCTTAACCGCAGAAGGGATGCCAGAAGTACCATCAACTGTCACTTCAGGGATCGCCAGGATAGGACTACAACCACAAGCACAGTCCCCTTCATGACAACAAGGGGCACTAGCACCCCTCTGACGATCAATACGACTATACCTATACACCCGAATGATCACCATTAGACCACATTTATGTGCCCGTATGGAACTTTTTCTTATAGAGGAATGCCTTTCGATTTATGCAATGCACCGGCCTCTTTCAAGAGATGCATGATGGCTATATTTTCTGATTTTATTAAGGAAAATATGGAGGTGTTTATGGATGATTTCTTGGTTCATGGCACAAGCTTTGATGCTTGTTTAGAGAACGTATACAATGTTCCGAAGAGATGCGGAGAAGTTGATCTTGTTCTAAATTGGGAGAAGTGTCACTTTATGGTGAGGCAAGGAATAGTCTTGGGACATGTGATTTCCGAGAGAGGAATAGAGGTGCACAAGGCGAAAATTGAGACAGTTGAGAAGCTACCGCCTCCGACTTATATTAAGTCATTGAGAAGGTTTATTAAAGATTTTTTCCAAGATCATCAAACTGTTGACGCAACTTCTTTAGAAGGATGTGGTATTCGACTTCGATGAAGATTGTTTTAAGGCATTCAGGACTAGGAAAGGATCGCTCAGAAGTGCTCCCATCATTAAACCTCCATATTGGAACCTCCCATTTGCAATAATGTGTGATGCAAGCAACTATGCTGTAGTAGCCGTTCTTACGCAGAGAAATGAAGGGTAGGTACATGCAATTTATAATGCGAGCAAGACACTCAATGAAGCTAAAGTTAATTATGCTACTACTGAAAAATAATTGCTCGCAGTAGTATTTGCTTTCAAAAACTTCAGATCATACATCATTAATTCAAAGGTAATTGTCTACACCGATCATGCTGCAATTAAGTACCTCCTAGGAAAGAAAGATGCCAAACAAAGATTAATTCGATGGATCCTCCTATGACAAGAATTTGATGTGAAAATTAGAGACAAGAAAGGGTCGAAAAATATTGTGGCTGACTACCTATCATGGAGATATCATGAGAATAATAATCTAGATCCTATCAAAGATAAAATGAGAGATGATCATTTATACAGAGTGTTTGATATGAATAATTGGATGAGCGATATCATAAGAGCGTTGAAAGGGATTCATTTAGATCATTTGGATAGAAACTCCAAGAGAAGAGTGGAAACAAAAAAGAAGAAATATTATTGGGACGCACCATACCTATATAGATATGGAGAATATGGAGTGCTTAGAAGATGTGTATTGAAGGAAGAAAGAGATGAAATATTGAAAAAGTGTCACGCATCTGAGTATGGAGGACACTATGGGCGCTTCAGAACACAAGCAAAGGTACGGGCTAGCGGATTTTATTGGCCAGAGATGCATGAGGATGCAAAGAGGTTTGTTGCAACTTGTCCAGAATGCCAAAGGATGGGAAATATACCACAGAGGAATGCAATGCCGCTGAATTATAATTTATAAATTGATTTATTCGATGTTTGGGGCATATATTTCATAGGACCTTTCATCAACTCACATTGTTTCGAGCACATCCTAGTGATGGTTTATTATCTATCAAAGTGGGTGGAAGCACTCCCGTGTCGGGAGGCATCAATAGAGGAATTAATTCACATGATAAAGACGATTATATTCACTCGATATGGAGTACCGAGGATTTTAATAAGCGATGGAGGATCACATTTCCTTGGTAAGGACTTTGACAAATGTTTATTGAAGTTTGGGCTCGAACATAGAGTTTCTGCTATCTATCATCCTCAAACAAATGGCCAAGCAGAGACCTCTAATAAGCAAATCAAAGACAGAGCGTTATGGGCTTATCGAACGGCACACAAAACACCGATAGGTATGACCCGTACCAATTCGTCTATGGAAAAACATGTCACTTGCCCATCAAGCTAGAACATAAAGCATATTAGGCAATAAAAGAAATGAATCTCGATGTGGATGCCGCAAGAGTTAAAAGAAGAATTCAAATAAGCGAGCTAGAAGAGACAAGATTCAAAGCTTATCATAGCGCGAACATTTACAAAGAGAGAATGAAAAGATGGTATGACAAGAGGCTACAAAAAAAAGAGTCCAAACAAGGAGACAAGTTCCTACTATATAATTCAAGATTTAAATTGTTCGGGGAAGGAAAATTGTAGGGCAAGTGGGATGGACCTTACATCGTACACTCGGTGTCACCAACCGAAGCGGTGACGATAATGGACATTAAAGGAGATCAATATGTGGTGAATGGATAGTGACTAAAGGTGTACTTGGAGCCGGACGTCGTGCCCCTTCACTACGTGGACATCTATTCATTCGAGGACGACATCGAACGTCAAGCTTAATGACGTAAAGCAAGGTACGTTTGTATATAGTATGAGTTTCTATTTTTGTTTTGTTCTCTGTTTTGTTTCTTGACGTAAAGCAAGGTACGTTTGTATATAGTATGAGTTTCTATTTTTGTTTTGTTCTCTGTTTTGTTTCTATCAAAACCCGACGAACCATAGGCTAAAAATTAGATGAAGTGGACCCCGTAAAAATTTGGGCTTCAGTGGACCAAAGAATGGCTCAAGCCGCACCGCCCAGGATCCCCTTGGTCGGCCGACCAGGGGCATTTTCGGCCCTGTTTGACCTTGGTTTGCCCTAGTTTTCTTCGTCCCGGAGTTCTTAAACCGCCTCTTGAAGATTGAAATGTTTAAACAAGGAAAGAATGGGCTTCTCGTCCAAGACTTTTGGCACATAAATAGATGTGTGTTCCTCCTCAAAAAAGCCATTCTTTTCCAATCACGAAAACCACCCCCAGCGAAAAAGCTACCCATGGCAAGCTCCAGAAGCCCGAGCACGAAGACGGAAGGCGAGGCGGCAGCGGAGGGAAGCTGGCCGCACGGCCAAGTCTCCAGGCAGCGTGGCACAACCTTCTCTTGGGGTTGCTATCGAGCTGCTTCGGCAGGAGGTGCGGTGGTGCGACTTTCAGCCCGTCTCTGCGAGGAAGTACCCTACGCAGGGCCGGATGAGCATAGGAGCACATAGTCCGACCAAGCCTTTCGCTCCTCGCTACCCCGTCATCAACATCAGCGACAACGAGACCCAAGGTGGAAGAGAGGACCGTGATCATCCCCCCTAGATGTTCCTTGCGCCCTCTTGGCAAGTGGAAGGACTACTCTAAAGAACTGGTGGATACCGACTGGGAGGATGATCGTAGCCCAGGATCGTAAGGAAATGGAATAGGTGACAATGACAACTATGAGTGGGAAGAAGAGATCATCAGAGATGAAGGAGAAGGGGATGGTCAAGCTGGACAAGGAGATCAAGGACGTAATGGTGAGCCCAATCCTTTTGCACCACATGCAAATTGTTGCCGAGGCTGCAGGAGAAACATTCAGGAGCTTTCCACAACGCTTAATGATTATATAGTGTCGATCGAAGCGTTCTACCATAGGCTACAGGACTTAGAGAAGAAGATGGACAAGGACTATGAGTTCCTTAACCAGAACGTGAGGACTTTGTTCGCAAAGCAAGGCAACCCAAAGAAGAAAAAACGAAGGTGGGAGCATCAAGTGCAATTGCAGAAGGCACCACAAGTAGATCCATGAGCCGTTGTTCCTGCTATGTTTTGTCACGATGAGGACGTCGTATGTTTTAAGCATGGGGGGGGGGGGGACAGAAGCTCATCTCTTTTGAGAGAGTCTTTAATTTCATCAGTGTGTGAGAGCCAATGTGTGAATTTTCCTTTTGTCGGTGTGAGAATCGAGTCTAAATTAGTATTAGTCTTGAAAATAAAATAAAGAGAGTCTTGAATAAATTTTCGGATCATGCTCCTTGCAAGTATTTTGTTCTTGTCCTTATAATGATTTGTCATGAGCAATGGCTAGAACTCTAAATCAAGGTCGTGACGCTTATTAAAATTTTATTCATGCTAGACCCATGCTTAAGCTTGACCTAGGACTTGAATATTTGCTAGCGCTTGCAAGTATTGTTTAATTTGGAGGTGTATTTGATTTATAAATCTAAAAACCTCTACACAAGGATGACCATACGCTTTTCCATGTTGAGAGATCTTCCTATCCATGCAAAGCTTAGGATTCTTCTCTCTTGGAAGCTTTAATTTTGAGCAACGATCATGTTACTAGTTCTCTACTCTTCATGCTAGCCTCAGCAACATTTGATAATGAGAGTTCTTCATCGGAACACTCATATGATCTACCGGATTCCGAAACCCAAACCAAAATTATTTGTTTTATTATATATCCCTTGAACACAACCTAGTACACGAGGATATGTTCTGTTTCTGGGCATGACCGAAGGAACACAGGCTCTGGAGAATATAAGGAAGACACAGAAAAAGATGGGACAGAACCAGGCCAGAAAGAGACCTGGTCGTGCCGCCCGGAGGCCCTCTGGCCGGCTGGCCAGGGGTGTTTCTTGGCCCCCTTGGCTGCAGAAATTTTGTGGATTCTTTATATATATTTGTTAGCTCGTATACCAAAAGTTGAGTACATCGGAAGAGAGTTAAAAATTTTAGAGAGAAAGAAAAAAAAAGAAAACGAAAGAAAGAAACAGTGAGAAAAGAAAGAAAATAATATGAAAAACAAAAGATAAATAAAGGAGGGACAGTTTCACAGGTTGAAGATTCAATGAAGTGCAAGAAAAGACCACCCTCTCATCAAGAACGAATCCTCAATTCCAACTATGTGCAATCCGACGATGGGGACGACACTAGTGCCTCAAAGTCATTCATTTTGTTTGCCCATGCACATGTCCACCATTCTATATCTTTTCATCCTTGAAACCCTCACATTATGGTTACATTCTCATGATCATTGGCTCGGAAGGTAGCAACCACTATAGTATTTTCTTAGCTTGATAATATTTGCATCAACTTGGCTAGCCCATCCTATAGCTCTATCATATTTCGAGAGACTTTTTGAGAGGTGAGGGTTTGCAAAAACGTGATAGGATAGCCACTTTAAAATGAGATACTTGTGAGGACTTGGAAAAGAGTATTGGTCTAATTCTTGATGCAGGGAGAATTATTTTCATTGATCAAAAAGAAGAAAACCCCTTCGAAAGCGAGAAAGTAAGTGCTGTCGATTTTCGAGTTCCTTAGCGAAAGAAGAGAGCTATGGAGATGATTTGGCTTGTGTAAATATTTGAACGTCCATACTTTGACTATCTTTCCTGCTGTGGGGGATATAGTACCCGGGTACCTCACGAGCAAGCCTGGCAGCCCACCAAAAGGGGGCGGCCCAGCCCACCGTTCTGGACCTGAAGACGTGCGGGACAAGTCGGCGCACGGAGGAAGGATCTGGAAGGAGAAGTTCTAGTTGGAATAGGAATTATTGTAAAGAAGGAAAGGATTCTTAGAGATAGGATCGGCTACAAACCGACTTGTAACCCTGCCCCCCGATATATAAGGCGGGCAGGGACCCCCTCCAAAACAACTCAACTCACATCGACATACAATCCACGCAATACAACACCCCAAAACAGGACGTAGGGTATTACGTCGAGTCGACGGCCCGAACCTGTATAAACCCCCGTGTCTGTCCATCCTAACCATCTTGCTTCCGATCTTTGCGATCTTCCCTGCAATACAAATCACTTCCGTGGGCCACCCCGTGGAAGACTGCCGGAGAATATATCACCGACAGTGGCGCGCCAGGTAGGGGATATCGCCGAGATCAATCTGGTAAGCTTGATGGATCGTGTCAAGATCTTGGACAGCTGCAATCTCCCGGACGTCGACGGATTCGAGATCCAGTTCGGGAACATCACCACCGCCGCCTTGGATACCCAAGCGGCAGGAGCTACGATCGCCACGGAGGTTTCCTCTCTGGCGCCGACTTCGGCCGTCACGGCCCAATCCGGTCCGATCGCATCTGATCGTGCCGGTTCTACCCCGCTGAGTCCATCGCAAAACGCGAGGCCCAACCAGTCGGGAACAGATCTACAATCACTCGGTTCCGATCCGGCTCCTGAGAGTCGCGTCGCCGAGTCATCTCAGAGCGTAAACGCTCAACCGACGCGCGTCCCGAGCCCTGAGGTCATCACCGTCCAGACCCCTGGCTTTTGCGCGCTTGCTCAGAAGCAGAAGATGAAGGACATCGTCCAGGCGGATGATTCCCTCTCTGGGAGCGACTCCTACGAGTTAAACCCACAGGGACCCTCAATCCTGGACGACCTGCCGGAAGGTTACACAGTGTCCGACGCCTCTACGGAGCCGGAACTGCTAGGATCACCCGGAGAACTAACTCCGAGTAGCTTGGAGCGTTATACGCCCACATCCGACTTCTCCGAGTCCGAGGAAGACTACCTCGCGCAAGAAGGAGTTGGGTCATACTGCTACATGGTGGCGCCAGCGACGCCACCCAACCCTGTGTCAGAAGACGAGGTCACTCCGGCTGAGGAGACGACTGAAGCCAGGGACCAGCGTCGAGGACGCAACGCCAGTCGGGCGACTCGCAGAGCCGCACGACCACACGGAGCCACCGCATCAGGATCTGGCGCCGCTCGACTCCAGGAACCACGCTCCGAAGATCACCGTCGTCATCGGGATCGGCACGACGGGAGGAGCACCCGAACCTGATGCGCGACGGCATGTTCGAGTACAACGGATACGACGTCTACGAGACGCCGGTCCAGAACCTCGTCACCATCAACGAGGAAATCAGTCGGCTACCACCCAGCACTCCAGGCCTGGAAAAGGTAAGGGCTCTCGTGCAGGCCGCCTCCGTCCAGGTACACCAGATGCAAGGCAGAACAAACACGGTCGCTTCTGAGCCCGGTCCGTCTCGGCGCCGGGCCAGCGGTGGATCGGATCGTGACGAAGACCTTCGCACCACGATCAACAGGGATCGAGACGCGAGGGACGTCATCCGCAACAGCACCGAGGAGCGCCATCGCGAGGAAATCCGACGGCGCGAAGAGTACGATCGGGATCATGGAAATCCCCGTCGTAACTCCAACAGGAGCGGCTACTCGACGGAGTCAGACTACTCTGACCCCTCCGGTAGTCCAAGGCGCGGCAACGACGGCGGTCGCACTCCGCCACGAGGACGAGCGCTTCCACCACCCAGGCGACCGACCCCGCCAAGGGAGCGAACTCCACCGCGCAGCAGAACCTACCGACGGGACCGAACTCCACCCAGGACTCGGAACTATCGGAGGACCCGTTCCCCGCCCAGGGACCGGGATCGCAGGAGGGATAGCACTCCCCCAAGAACAACAGACGGCTCGGGTCCGAGCGGTTCCCGCCCTAGAGGTCGGATCGGCGGATTCCAGTCGTTCACTGAGCGCTTGAGAAGCGTGACATGGCCCAGAGGCTTCAAGCTGTCGGATATCGACAAGTACGACGGAAAGTCTGATCCATCTCAATGGCTTCAGATCTACTACACCGCCGTACAAGCGGCTGGCGGCGACGAGGACGTGATGGCAAATTACCTTCCCATCATGCTCACCAAGGACTGCCGCAACTGGCTGGCAGGACTCCCGCAGGACGCCATCGACAACTGGGATCAGCTTACCGCACTCTTTGTCGGTAACTATCTCGGTACCTGGGAAAGGCCCGGGAGCAAGCGGCTCCTCGGCCAGATCAGACAGCGCAAGAACGAGACCCTGCACGACTTCGTGCGCAGGTTCTCGGAGAAGCGCAACTCCATCACGGACGTGACGGATCAGGAGGTTATGACAGCCTTCCAGCACGGCATCTCCGACGGAAGACTGATTCACAAGTGGACTCGGAAGCCACCCGCGACTGTCAATGACATGTTCCGGATCGCTAGCACGTGGGCGGACGCAGAGATCGCGGAAAAGGAACAGCTCAGCGAGCTCAGGAGCCGCTGGGAAGAAGAGAACAAGACGACCCGCAAGCGCGACCGCCGCGAAGACGAAGACCGACACGACGACCATCGTCGCACCGACAGTCACCCTCGCAAGAAGAAGAGCGAGGGAGATATGGTCGCCGCCCTGGACCGGTCCAGAGGCCGGGTAACTCCAGAGGATTTCCAGCGCATGCTCGATGAGCAATGTCCATACCACAAGCACAAGCACTCGGCACGAGAGTGCTACGGGCTCAAGCGAGCCTTTACTGGGGGCAACAGAGGCCCTCCCTACAGAAAGAGGAACGATGGTTCCCCGCGAGACGACAGGCGGACTGACGAGCCCGGCGACGACTTCCAGGAAGCCGACCGAGTGGTTCGCATGATCTATGGCGGACCGGAGTTCGAGACGAAGCGCCAGCAGAAGCTCACCCATCGCCAAGTCATGCACGCGAGGGAACCACCGGTACCTGAGTACCTTAAGTGGTCGGAAGTTCCGATCACCTTCACCCGGGAGGATCACCCAAACTTCATACCGAAGCCCGGATCTCACGCCTTGGTAGTAGCTCCGACGATCCGCAACGTTCGGCTCACCAAGGTGCTAGTCGACGGTGGCAGTGGCCTGAACATCCTCTTTGCTAACACATTGAAGGAGCTCGGCCTGACTACTCTCGACCTAAGTCCCCCCCAATCCGCGTTCTACGGTTTGATACCGGGAGAGGGGGCGGAACCACTCGGGCACATCACATTGCCCGTTACCTTCGGAGACCGGAACAACTACCGGACCGAGCATATGCAGTTCACGGTGGCGAACTTTGAAACTGCATACCACGCCATCCTCGGGAGGCCGGCGCTCGCCAAGTTCATGGCGATTCCTCACTACGTCTACTTGCAGGTCAAGATGCCAGGACCTAAAGGCGTAATCACCGTCTTGGGGGACATCCGAGTCGCTTACACATGCGAACAGGAAACCCTCAACGCGGCAGCTGCCCTGGACATGTCCAAGCGCATGGAGCAAGTACTGGCTGCATCACAGGAGGTGGATAAGGACTCTCTGGAGATCCCCGCCAAGAAGCCAGCAAGAGAAGCCATCGCGCCAAGCAAGGAGACGGAGCTGAAGAGGATCTCTCTGGATCTGGATGACCCAAAGAAGACGGCCATCATCGGGGCAGAATTAGACCCCAAATAGGAAGAAGTGCTCGTCAAATTCCTAAGGGAAAACGCCGACATATTCGCGTGGAAACCATCCGATATGCCAGGTGTCCCAAGGGAACTTGCCGAGCACTCCTTGAAGGTCAATCCGACTGCCAAACCGATCAAGCAGAGGCTTCGTCGATTCGCGCAGGACCGCAAGGAGGCGATTAGGGCAGAGATTACAAAGCTGCTAGCTGCTGGTTTTATTCAGGAGGTGTTCCACCCCGACTGGTTAGCTAATCCAGTTCTTGTAAGAAAAAAGAATAATAATGATTGGAGAATGTGCGTCGATTATACAGATCTCAACAAAGCCTGCCCTAAAGACCCCTTCGTTCCCCCCCGCATCGATCAAGTCGTTGACTCCACGGCAGGCTCCGCCCTGCTCTGTTTTCTCGATTGCTACTCAGGCTATCACCAGATAGGCCTAAAACTGGAAGATCAGATAAAGACCGCGTTCATCACGCCGTTCGGTGCCTTTTGTTACAACACAATGGCCTTCGGTCTGAAGAACGCCGGCGCAACCTACCAGAGGACGATTCAAGCATGTCTGGATCAATTGATCCCAGACATAGTAGAAGCCTACATAGACGACATCGTGGTCAAAATCATGAACCCCGAGGATATGATAGGGAATCTGACAAAGGTCTTCGAACGCCTACGTGTATTCCGGTGGAAGCTCAACCCGGAAAAGTGTGTCTTCGGAGTACCCTCAGGTAAACTACTCGGCTTCATGGTCAGCAACCGCGGGATCGAGGCAAATCGCGAAAAGATCACGGCCATCACCAAGATGCTACCACCAACCTGTCAGAAGGATGTGCAGAAGCTCACTGGATGCATGGCAGCGCTCGGTCGTTTTATATCACGACTCGGCGTTCGCGGATTGCCGTTTTTCAAGCTGCTCAAGAAGCAGGACAAGTTCGTGTGGGATGACGAGGCGAAGCAATCTTTCCAGGAACTCAAAGATTACCTGCAGAGTCCGCCCATCCTCGTCCCACCTCAACCAAGAGAACAGCTCTACCTCTACATCTCTGCTACTCCCCGAGTGGTTAGCACGGTACTAGTGGTCGAGCGTCCTGAAGAAGGACACGCATATGGAGTTCAGCGACCAGTCTACTTCGTCAGCGAGGTCCTGACCGTATCTAAGGTACGCTATCCCCATGTGCAGAAGTTACTCTACGGAGTTCTCATCTCAGCAAGAAAGCTGAAGCACTACTTTGAGGCCCATCCAATCTCGGTTGTGAGCGAAAATCCTTTAGGGGAAATTCTCCATAACCGAGACGCCAGCGGCCGAATCGTCAAGTGGTCAATAGAATTGGCCGCCCACCATATAACCTTCGTTCCACGTACTGCTATCAAGTCTCAGGTCTTGGCCGACTTCGTAGCAGACTGGACAGAGAACCAAGCTCCGGCTGACGACGAGGTAGTTGAGTACTGGGAGATGTACTTTGATGGCTCCCTCCAGATCAAAGGAGGCGGCGCAGGCGTACTCCTGATCTCTCCAAGTGGACAGGAATTAAAATACGTCCTTCAAATCATGTTCCCAGTATCCAACAATGCAGCCGAGTACGAAGCAGCCTTGCACGGTCTTCGCATCGCAGTATCTTTGGGTATCAAACGCCTGATGGTACGCGGGGACTCTGCCCTGGTCATAAACCAGGTAAACAAGGACTGGTCCAGGACCAACGAGAAGATGGACGCTTACTGCGAAGAAATCAGGAAGCTGGAAGGGAAATTCTATGGCTTAGAGTTCCATCACGTGGTGCGCGACCATAACAAGGCAGCAGATGAGCTTGCTAAGATGGGGTCCACCCGTGAAGGCGTCCCACCCGGAGTTTTCATACAAGATCTTGTCAAACCATCTATCAAGATAAACCCGGATGGCACTGTCGCGGAGCAACAAGTCGGAGAATCCCCGGAGTCAGCCACATTAGTGGTAGACGAAGCGTCGGACTGGAGGACCCAAATCATCGACTATCTTGACAGCGGCATATTGCCCACAGAGGTCGCAGATGATAAGGATCTAAATTCGCTCCACGAACAAATCGTGCGGCGCAGCAAAAGCTACGTCATCATCGGAGACAAGTTGTATCGTCGATCTGGAGCTTCTCAAATTCTCCAAAAGTGCGTAAGTCGCGCAGAGGGTGTTGAGCTCTTGACAGACATACACAAAGGAATCTGTGGTAATCACGCCGGGGCTAGAACCATCGTTGGTAAAGCCTTCCGGTCTGGTTTCTACTGGCCGACTGCTGTAGCAGACTCAGAAAACATTGTGCGGCGCTGCAAAGGGTGTCAGTATTTTGCAAGGCAAATACACGCACCCGCACAACAGCTGCAGACCATACCAATGTCCTGGCCCTTCGCTTGTTGGTGCTTGGACATGATTGGTCCGTTCAAGAAGGCTCCTGGTGGTTTTGACCATGTCCTAGTAGCTATTGACAAGTTCACCAAGTGGATCGAGGTGAAACCAGTCAGAAAGCACACGGCAGCCAAGACCATCGAGTTCTTCACCGACATCACCCACCGCTTCGGAGTCCCAAATCGTATCATTACAGATAATGGTACGAACTTCGTGGCGCAGGAGTTTAAAGACTGGTGCAGCGAGAGGAGCATCAAGCTATGCCCTGCATCCGTGGCGCACCCAAGGGCCAATGGCCAGGTTGAAAGAGCCAATGGCGAAATAATCAAGGCACTCAGGGCCCGGATATTCAAGCAGCTGAAGCAGTATGATGGACGATGGATCAAGGAGTTACCAGCTGTAGTCTGGGGGCTGCGCACCCAGCCGAGTCGTGCCACGAAGCAAACCCCGTTTTTCTGGTTTACGGCTCGGAAGCTATCCTACCAACGGACCTCGCATACGGCTCCCCCGAGTGGAGTTCTATGATGAATACGACGCGCAAGTGGCGCGCATTGAAGACCTCGACAGCATCGAGGAGAAGAGATTGGCTGCCCAGATCCAAGCCGCGCGTTACGCTCAGGTCCTGCGACGGTATCATGATCGAACAGTTAAGCAGAGATCTTTTGAAGCAGGCGACTTGGTTCTGAGGAGGAAGCAAGACACTAAGGGCGCGCACAAGCTTGCGTCCCCTTGGGAGGGGCCATACATCATCAAGTCAGTGAGTCGCCCAGGCTCATATCGCCTCATGACGGAAGACGGCGTAGACATCCCAAATCCATGGAACATCGAGCACTTACAGCGTTTCTACGCCTGATTCAGTTATGTATTCATCTTTTTCGTTTAGATTTGTTTTTTCCGAGTGATTTTGGAGGATAATCATCCCCAGTCACAACTCGGCAGTTTTATAATGAGATATCAATAAAGTTGATTTCATCTTTCATCTATATCTACTACTTGAATTTCCTCTTTCGCGTCACGCACATAAAGTACGAGTGGCACAAACTTTAAATCGGGAGGGAAAGTACTCGCCAAGTCAAAGCTCTAAACGTATGAAGGACCGAAACGGTGACCAGAGGGGGGGGGGAGTGAATGGGAGCCGATAAAAATTCTTTCCAACAATCCGGCTATTCTCCCAAAACAACTCCGAAACCTCCGAGAGCAATCTTGCCAAGATCACGTAGCCACTGTCAAGCTACTGACCCTAGGAACAAGAAACGAGCAGCGGAACTCGAACCAATCGAAACGAACACCAAAACGACCCGAAACGCAGCTCGATCTAACACACCCAGAGGGGGGCGGTTAAACCGCCCGGGCCTGGGTGGCTCGGGAAAAAGTCAAAACAAAAGTGGATCTCCCAAACCGCTTGAGCTCTTGAGGCGAGATTTTGGTCAGATGATCTAGACCTCCAGTGGAGTGTTTTCCCAAAAGATCTCGGCCTCTAACTCAGTACAACTCCCGAATCGCAGATCTCGCGAAGAACACCATGACCTCGAGTTCATCCCGAAAATCTCAAATCCAGAGCGATTCTCGGCGTTTGGGGGCAAGGATCACCAGCAAAAGAGGCACAAGGCACTCATACGTGAATCCCCCAAAGAAATCCGAGAGAAAACGCCCTAGAACAAGAAGAACGAAAATCCCCCAAAAATAGCTCCGAAAATACCCACGAAAATAGAAAAAGGAAAGGGAGCTCGGGAAATCAAATCATGGCACAAAGATGAGCAGCACAAACTCAATCACATAACCATGAATTCACCTATACAAACTAGGAATGATTCGAAGTAGTTCTAGGTGGAGGGGATGAAGGGAAAACTAGTTCAAAGTAAAACCTAAAGAGATAACTAGAGAGATAGCAGCCACCAGCCCTGAAGGGGCCTATTAGTAGTCCAAGTGGTGGTGCTCTAAAGACTAAACTACCCCTAAGTGATACATACCCCTCAGGGGCAAATTTGACATTTGATCTCAGATATTTTCTGGCTCGGGCACCTTCCACTGCAAGCTAGCTTCCCTCCGACGCAAGCCTTGCAGTCACGCCGCGTGTCCTCCGGATCGAAGCTCCTCGACGCCGTTCTTGGGCCAGCCCAGGGGGGGCGGTTAAACCGGCCCTGGGGGCGGTTAAACCGCCCCTGTCAGCCCACACGGCCCAGCTGCCCAAGTTCGCCTCGTCGAGTCCTCGGTCCTTGGTTTTGAGGCCCAAACCAAGGGAAACCGTCCACCGATGATTTTGTGGCCAAATCACCAAACCCCGCGCGCAAACTTCGGTTGTTAGCCGCCACCTTGCGCCGGCTTCTCGTCCGCGTACGAGCTTCGGTTGTGAGCCGCTACCTCGCACCGGAACCACGTCCCCTTGCTCGTTCTTGCCAGCATGTGAACCGCACTTGATCCACCGGCCATCGGGTCCCTCGAACCAAGCCTACTTGTCTCTCCGCTCCTCGGAGGCCGCCATGGCTAAGACCTTTCGCGCCTGTTCTTCACCTGCACCAATGCAACCAAGCCGCATTCTACACCTGCAATACTTGAGCCAAGGGAAACGTCAATCCACACCACGTTGTCAATCACTCATCACACCAGGAAGCGACCATCCACCGGTCCTCGGACACACTGGGTCCTCAATCTCCCCCTTGATGAGTGCATTGACAACACACACATAGTAACCAATTGATATGAAGAAAATATAAAAGAAATCGAAAACAAGACTCAAGCAAGTGACTAAAAGCAAGAACAAGCCGAGAACAAAGTCACTCTGCAAGAGAAAGCTCCAGAAACGCCGACCCTTCAAGAAGAAGCGAAAGGGCTCAACACCATCGGCAAAAGAGCAAAAGCACAAAGCACAAATCACAAACTTCAAATCCTCCAACTCACTTTTCAGGACTCTCAAAGCACTCCCCCTGCAAAGATGCAACTCCTCCTGAACAAGTGAACTTGTGCGTGCGAAAAACACTCGAAAATGGCTCAATTCTCCACAAACTGTGTGCTCTCAGCACAGGGGCGGTTAAACCGCCCAGGGGGGGCGGTTAAACCGCCCCTGGCAGATGACCAAAGTGGAAAAGGCCAAAATGCACATAACAACTCGCAACGATGCCGTTCCAGCTTGAAACCTTCCAAATATGCCCAGCAAGATATTCCAATGATCAAACTCTCAGAAACTTCGTAAATTTTCAGAAAACCTCATTTGGGCAAAACTTTCAATCTCTCACACGATTTGACAAATTCTAGAGCAAAAGTTTTTCTCAAAGATTCAGCAACGTCTCCCCCTTGCAAAATGCTCCAGAAATTCTCCCCCTTGTTGACAATGCACACATCAAGGCAAAATGTACAAAAGGCAACTACAAGCTTCTCAAATATACAATGAGCAATACAAAATGCTACAAGTTAGAGAAGAGGCATACAAGCTAGTTCATCATGTCACACGGGCATTGCCATCAAGAAGGTGAAGACATATATCCAATTGACAAAGCCATGAGCAAATTGTGGATTTTTATCAAAAATGTCACCGCATGAGCAAAGTCCTAACCATGGATTGTTTAAGCAAAAATAAACTTCATCTCACCAAAATCATGAAAGGACAAGCATTCTTGACAAAAGATCATCATAAACGCCCAAGTTCTACCTCATGTCATGTCAAAGCACGGAGCCATGTGTTCACTTCTCATGGGAGACTTCTCCGGCAAACAACATGCAACCGCTTAGCACCCATGTGTGCAAGTGTGTGCAATGGTGAAAGCATAGAGACATGAGCATAAGTTTCTGCAAATATTTCTTTTTCTCATCCTTTCTTCTTTCATGCATAGACATCTCATTTTTCAAATTTTTCAAGTTAAGCATGGTACATGAAATGTCTTTGCGACAGAAAGAAGCTTATGCTCCTCCACAAGATAAAGCATGGGCTAAACATTTACAATGACAAAGGTCTTTGACCCAATTGAAAAGAATATCACACCCTAACATGATCTTAAGCCAGATATAGCCATTTCGGCTCAAACAAGACATGCAAAGGCATTTACTCATGGGTGAAGAAGTTTAAGTTCAGTTTGTCATTTTAGTTCAAAAGAGACTATCTCAACAGAATATATATAAACACCATCAAGAGCATAGCCATCCATACAAGTAATCCCTAGCCAGCCTGCCTAAACTCTAAAATGTAGCAAGGTGTACCAATCACTGCATATAAGAGAAGCTCATCCTAAGATATGATACAAAAGATAAATCAAGATACAAAAAGCAAGAAGAATATACATCAAGATACAAAGATGGTACGCAAATATACATATGCTACAAGAGAAGCCTCCAAAAATCAGCTCAGTAAACTGCACACACACCAAGTTCTCCTCGCAAGCGGGTGAAGGTAACTTGGTCAAGTGGCTTAGTGAAAATGTCTGCAAGCTGATTTTGGGTAGAGACGTGGGCAAGCTCAATATCTCCTTTCTCCACATGATCTCTCAGAAAGTGGTACCTCACTTCTATGTGTTTGGTTTT
>CM027118.1:41973148-42089792 GCA_015476505.1 Urochloa ruziziensis | reverse complement strand
CTTTTTGAGTAAGTTCCTTAGGCTCATGAGTCAACAGTTGCATATCTTTCGAAGCTCTATCATATATATATTCCAAACGGCCGCCCGGCCCTAACCCGGCCTAGCCCGATCTAACCCGGCCCGACGCGGCCGGCACTATCAGGCCCGGTGCTCTCTTCGTGCCGGGCCAGACCGGGCGGCCGTGCCGTACTGGCGGCCCAGCCCGGCCCTATGGTCTGTTTTTCGGGGCCAGCACGGCGCCGAGGATGACCCGACGGGCTATGGCCGGCCGACAGGCCAGGCGAGCCCGAAGCAGGGAGCGGCCGCCGGATCCAGCAGAGGCCATGGCGGCGTGGCCGGTGGAGGAGGGAGCCGACGCGAGCAGGGGCCGTGTCCGCGCGGCGGAGGACGAGCCGCGTCCGGCGGCGGAGGAAGCCGACGCGAGCAGGGGCCTCCTCCCCAGGACGGCGACGGCCGCCGGCACGGGAGGGAGGGGATGCCGGAGGCGGGCGAGAAGGTGTGGCGACCGGCGCCGGCGCGGCTCAGCCCCTTGTGCTCCGCGACGGCGGCGGGACGGAGCAGGAGCGGGAGGTCGGAGGCGGGCGAGATGGAGCCGGCCGGCGTTGCCGCGGAACGGTAGGAGCGGGAGGCAGGGGAGGTCAGAGGCGGGCGAGATGGGGCGGCGGCCGGCGTGCCGCGACTCCTCCCCGACAGCGTCGCAGAGACGGAGAAGAGGAGGTCGGCTGCTGGGTGGCGGTGGGTGGTGGAGAGTGAAAGAAAATTAGGGTTTCTGTTCTATTTATTTGAGGTAGTGGGATAGGTCAGGCCACTTTCGTGCTTGAGAACGGGCTGCAATCGTGCCAACCCAATCGTGCCGTGCCTCGGGCCGGGCCTGCGTGCCGGGGTGGCGGCCTAGGCACTAAGGGGTCATCGGGTCGGGCCGGCACTAGGCACTATTAATCGGGCTTCGGATCGTGCTAGTGCCGTGCTTTTTAGTGTCGTGCCTCGTGCCACCAATCGTGCCCGGCCCATTTGGAATTCTATAATCATAATGCAACTGTCTAGTGTTTAAGAAAAAAAATATCTCGGTTGAGCTCAAACTTACAGAAATTGGACTGAATAAAGTGAAACGTGCAACTGTAATTAAGAACAGATCGTTGTGTGAGGCAATAACTCAGAGCAGGTGGATTAGAGACCTGAACCTTCAGCATCCGGCCGTCACAGCTCGCCTCTTTACAGAGTATACGCACCTTTGGGCAGCAGTACAACAGGTGAGCCTGCTGCCACACACGCAAGATGACATTGCTCGGAAATTCAATGAATCAAAACAATATTCCACCAGCTCTGCGTATCATGCTCAGTTCATAGGAGCCACTGCCACAAATTTGGATGACATCATTTGGTCAGTATGGGCTCCGCTAAAGTGCAAGTATTTTGCCTGGTTAGCAATCCAAAATAGTATGGACGGCCGACCGGCTCAGCACAAGAGGTTGGCCACACAACCCAGCTTGTGCGTTGTGCCGAAGGGCACCAGAGACAGGGATGCACCTCTTCTCTGGATGCAGGTTCACAAGGCGCATTTGGGCCCAGATAGCTACATGGTTAGCATTGCCGACATTACATCCAGGGAGTTGGGAACAAGGAAACTCAGTACATGATGGTGGTCAGCCTGAGCCATGACTCCAGGCTTGTCGCGCAAAGGACTGAAATCTCTTATCATCCTCGTATGTTGGGAAATATGGAAGGTGCGCAACGCTAGGATTTTTGACCATAAAGAGGTGCCTTTGGCGGTGGTATATACACGTATTAGAGATGAGGCTGCAAACTGGTCCTTTGCAGGAGCGAAGCATCTAGCTAGACTTGTTAATAGAGTGTAGAGTTGTATTTTTTTCTGCTATCGCGGTTTTTCTACGCCTTGTACTTTGCCTCGGGCCAACGGGCCTCTCCTTCTTTTTAATATAGCAGGCAGTTCTCCTGCACGTTTCACTTTCTTTCTTTTTTTTTTTCTTGACCCGCAATTGAAGTTAAATAACTATGTTTCAATTTACTAGCTGTGTCTGCACAAAAGTGAGATTTAATGAGGCAAACGTAATTAAAAAGCTTTTCTAAGATCGTACTAGTTCACATCACAAATGATTTGGACAGCTCAAACTAAATGGTCAGGGGTCAATTCATATATATCATGTAGTTGTTAATTATCGTTAGACGCTTCGGTAGATGAGTGACCAACATAGTAAGAATAGGCGACATGTGTGTGAAAGTGACAATAATCAACCGTGAAAAATACAAAGAATTAAGTTTATGGCATTCCAAAGTAAGTTTTGGCATGTTTTTATGGCATTCCAAAAGCAAGATTTTGACTTATTACTACATCCCGGAATTAAACTATATAATGGAGAATACAATGTTGACTAATGGTTTTTGAGGAAATACAATGTTGACTAATGTTACTTCTAACTTTATGCATCATATCTAGTGTGCAAACTAGTATATGTACAAAGCACATTCTTCGATAGCGTAGTACATAACTCTGGGGGTGTGCCAGAATTAAAGTTTGCCGATTTTAGTTTAATTCGTGTCATGCATATAACAACTATTTTGCACTAACATTTTGGAAATTGTTACTGTTATGATATTTTCTCAGGTGTAACACTGTTTGGCTGTTTGCCATCTCAAGAAAATATTGTACGACGATTGCGACATTTCCAACATCAGCACAGAAAAAAAATACGAGAGATCGGCAACGTCATACCACACTTGTGAACATGCAGGCCCTAGTGATACAGAAAAAATAACAAGGAAAACCAAACATATACATATAATACATACCCCACAACTTTTTCAACTCACAAATAAAATGCACCAACAACACCACCAAGAGTTAAAACAAAGAAAACAATAAGAATCCCATGAGAAAGATCTCCTATATATACCCTACAACCATCACCAAACCAATCATCCCACAATTTGGCAACACCCCCAGAACAACACAAACACACACAAGCATAAACGCGTCCATGGAAGACCACGGCGGCCACCATTTGCTCCAGCCCCACGGCGCCGCCGCCGCCACGCTCGCCTACGCGTGGGACTACACGGCCGGCGGCGGCGCTCCGTTCGGTGACCACGACGGCGCCGGCCATGCTATGGACTCCTGCGGCGCCTCGTCGTCGACGGCGTCGGAGCTCCGGCGCGCGCTGGTCCGCGCGCTGGCGGAGCTCGACGCGTCGCGCGCCGCGCGCCCGGAGCTCCGGCGCATGGAGTCCGAAGCCGCGCGGCTCGCCGCGATCGTGGCGTCCGCCGCCGCCGAGCGCGACGAGCTCCGGCGACACTGCCACTCCCTCCTGCTCCTCCTCCACCACCAGGCCCAGGAAGCCGCGCCGGCGCCGCCGCCGCCGGAGACACCCACTCCGCGCCTCCACGCCGCCGGTGTTCTCGGAGGAATCGCCGCCGCCGCCGCCATGGACGAACACGCGCCGGACGCCGACGACAACACGGAGCAGCTGGAAATGGCGCTGGCGCGGCGGCTGCCGGAGAAGGGCCGGCTGGTTGAGGCGGTGGTGTCGGCGGGGCCACTGCTCCAGACGCTGCTCCTCGCCGGCCCGCTGCCGCGGTGGCGCCACCCGCCGCCGGCCGCGCCGGCCGACATCCCGCCGTTCACCCCCGGCGGGCGGCAGAGCCCCCAAGACCGACGGCTCCAACTCCTTCTCGTCGGCCTCCGCGGGCTCGTCCTCGCCGGAGAGCAATTGCAGCGGTGGTGGGCCTCCGCCGCCGCCAGCGGAGGCGCACGCGCTCTCGGCGTTTCACATGAGCCCCTTCTGCATGTAGCTGCACGCGTGCACGACCCGACCCCTGTTTTCTCCTGATTGACAGAACAGAACAGGGGCGTCTCACATGCATGCCATGATTGACAAGAGAGGATTGAGAGGGCTTAATTGTCGTTAGTGGTAGCTTAAGTGTGGAATAATTGTCGTGATGAGGGCCGTCTGAACTTTGGGTCCTTTGCTTGCTTGGACCATTCCGAACGACGACACGTGGCTCAGTCATGGAGCAATTGTTCCGGTGTGCCATGTGTCGTGCGGTCTGAATGGTCCAAACAAAATCTCAAAGTCAGGAGAGGGTCTCGTTCATCGTATTATGGTCCACTTTTGGTTAAGTGTTGGTGATTAGTCCTCAGTTCTAGTGTGTTTGCTCGCTTTTGTCTAATGATGAAAAGTGTGCAAAAGGGGATTGGGGCATGCATGCAAGACAGGCACATGCATGCCACTAATCAGCAGTAGTAGATCAGTGTAGCAAGCCAGCAGCTAGTGTGCTGTGGTGGTGTCCTCTAGTTTGTAAGATTGGTTCATGCATAAGCATGACTGCTCCTTCTAAGACCAAGAAAAGATTGGTTCCTATGAATGGATTATTTATGATATATGGTACAAACTGTATACAAAGGTTTCGATTTATTTAAGCGGTTATATTATCCAATTAGTTTGATTATAGCAGGAAATATCCATTGCAATAACATTGGCAAATAACAGTATGGGAGGTCAAATGATGCTTTTGGCCCAATGTTCTTCTAGAAGGTTTGTTTCGAGAATACGCAGGAGAACTACATATCTTTGTATTAGAAGATGAAAAGAGATACATATTACAACGTGGGCCTACCAGGTACACACGACGTTCTTCTAGAAGGTCGTTGTAGGAATTGCCAGAGAAGTGGCAGCTAATACAGAGTACGTTGGGTAAGGGGTAGATGAGCTGATTGGTGACGCTCAGCGTACGCCTGTTTTTATTGAAGTATACGTGTATATATGTGACCATTTGTGTGTGTAATGTGACTATTACTGCCTCCATTTTTAATTAGATGACGTTTCTTACAGCTACTTTAGTATTAATTAATTAGCCTAAGTTTGCAGCCACCGGAGTCAAATAAACAAAAAAAGATGTAGTAAAACATGTATAAAAGTGAAGTTTCTTTTAGATGCTTGTACCTTTTTTGAAAACCTTAGATGCTTGTACCTGTAGTTATTGCATAAACATACACTTGTGGTCATACCTAGTGGACAAAGTTAGCTAACGACAAGTACTCACAGTAGTCCTTTGGAAGAAAAGAAAAACAAGTATGCAAATAATGATACAAACGTACACCTACAATATATGGTATTATCATAAGTCAAATGTTCCTCAACCGCTTTGGAAGGCTACGTTGCTCACCTTGCGCCAGTACCACGCAATTTCAAGTCAATGCTTTTTTTTACTATCTATCGTTAATTAAACTGTGTAATGCTTGAGAAAGAAATATCTTGCGAAGCTTTTAAAAAATCAAATACGCTTATTATGCTCTACATCGCTTTAGTACAAGTCACCTTTACTAGAGTCACAACTGTTGTTCACTTTGAATGGAGTCGCAGCACCTGACGATGGCCTTTGGGACCCAACATTTTTCGCACCGTCTGATCAGTTTAAAGCTGAAGCAGGCTTTGCTGCCTGTTTCGTCAGGCTCTGTCGACCAATACGCCCGTTGGGCCAGCATTTCTCTGACATAATGTGGGCCTGCAGGGGGGAGGGACCCACTTATTACTGCTGGTGGGAACTGTACCCGATCCCCTTGCCACTTGATCACAAATCGACATGCCTATTTCTTGTTTTGCGACAACTGAAACCCTGTAGTAGCCAGTATACACAGTGTTCAAACACAGGTGTAGATATATACATGCAGCTAGGAACTCATAGTACACTGAAGTGGAGCACAAGTTTCTGTCAAGTATGAAAAGAGGGAATTCAACATAAAGAAGCTCAATTTCAGTATGTTTCTGCAAAATTTCTAAGGTTCAAATAGAGCCTTATTAAGGATCTTCCAAAGGACATATAGATCAATGACCAGAGTTACATATATGGCACAAGTAGTTTGGCATGGAAAGTGTGAGAAAATGAGTTCCACTAGTTGAACCCATCACATGGGCTACCATACAGCTCTAGATGTTGTGGCGGCAGCAAAGGATGATTCACACATCCTGGCCGGACTCAAGGAAAAAAGTACAAAGCGTATGTAGTCTCTGGATATGGAGTATATCCTTTTGAAGCAGTCCTGGTCTTTGCTACGGCTCCATCCAATGTGCAGCACATGCATATGCATGGTGCATGCTCCATTGTTGCTCCAAAGATATCTTTGAATAATACACATCATAAACCTCTATGTGCATTACAACTCTTTCTTCCAACATTTTCTTTATAGAAGCAAAGGCGATGCCTCATCGATAAGATTGTTTCATTTCCATGACATAAGAAATGAGTCCTTTGATTCGGGAGATATGTTGCGCCAATTTATCATGACATGGAAAATATTATAAAATAGGCAGGCGATAATGCGCTGGTGGCAACTCAAATTGTCTATATCGACAATCATTCAATGAATGTTATATGAGTATTCGTACAACATGATAATGGCTCAAGAGTTTTGACAATAGTGGTGTGCTATAAAACCCACTATTGTCCAAATGTAATTGAAAACTATGGAAGAATATCAACATTGTCATCTAAGGTTCTCCTTGCCATGGAATGCCAATCCTTACGCGCATATGGAGTGATTGATGGGTAGTTAACATTGAACCATCACATAGTTGTTTCCCACAAGCAATATATGCAAATGCCGCGTGATGGATGCACTACTCTCGACACGTGCCTCCTACACTATTGGTGGTCACCGTATTATTTATGACTATGCAATTCATAATATCACACTTTCAATACTGGCAAAGTGGTTGATGCACAACCCACATCTCATATCTTACAGGACCACAAGGTCCACTATAAATTTATAGTGCTCGGATTAAGCTTGCCCTCACTTTTCCCTTGTAGAACCATATGCCAAGAGACAAACTTGGCACTATGCTCCAAATGGTGTCATAGGTGTCATGTGAGTAGCAACACTCCACATGCACACCATGGCTGATCCATCCTGCACAATGCACGATGAACTACCAGCCTCCATCTTCCCTTCCTCCCTTAGCCTCTTTTGGACTGGTCCATAGCAACACTGGAACATATTGCTAGACTCTCAAACTATTTGTATCTACAAATGAAGTCTATAAGTCCATAGCAACAGTATTTCTTGCAAAAATGTTTATGAAGCACTGTTTCCATCACATCCTGGATGAAAATAAGGGGGAGCAGCATGGTGAGGAATTGACCGGTGATGCCCTAGCTCCATAGATAGCAATGAGAGCTACCCTTGCTTTTCTAAAAGAAGGAAGAGGAAGAGGATGCAGTAGTATAATCTTTCAATCATAGGAGCAGGGGCTACATAATTTATACAATAGGCACTTCTTTCTGTCTCAGCCTGCAATCACTGCTTTGCCTGTCTCTGTCCTTGGCTGCCCAACTTTATCTTGAATTTCTGTGTATTTGTTTACCATCAAAGAAAGCGAGATTTCGTAATCAAGTGCTGCAGGACTGCACCAGTGGTTGCATGGTACGTGGATGTGCTGGATATCATCATGTTAATTATCCGAATCTTTATTCTTTTATCAGGTAAAAAAATGTTATAAGGAAAATGAGTAAAAGAGCCTGTGTAATATATCGCGTGCAGCCTGTGTAATATATCAGCCCCATCCCTTTTCAGAACGATCCATCCCTCTTTAAAAAACATGACCCTTTTTTAAAACCAGCTACAATGCAATTATCTTTAAAAATCATTGCATTGTAGCTGGTTTTAAAAATGTTGTTTTCTTTGAAAATTTGTGGTTTGTAAAATCTTGTGACAAATAAATTCGGACTGGGTCGATATGCTTTCATACCGCAAAACTTTGTACTATTGAAAGCAAATTATCTATGATCAAAGTATGAAATATGAGGGAACTTCTCTTATGAATATTCATGAATGAAATTTGAGTTCAGTTGCCATCTGAACTGGCAGCATTTTTTAAGTTTCTGCATTTACTACTTTAGTAGTTTTACTACAAACATGAACTTATTTTCTCTCGATGGGTGTTCAATGGTATAGCCATCCCTGAAATCTGTTCAAGCTCTGTTTTGACAAGGTATGCCTCGTGGCTCATAGTAAGGGAATATCTATCTGCATATCTCTATTTAGTTGCTAGCTACACATTTTTATAACTAATCTTGAGGGTGGAAAGCAGCCAAAGTATGGCTAACAAATCAGACACCGCATTTTCGTAAGGTTGCACAAGAAAATGACTTCATGACCTATGGGGCATAGGACTAAGAAAGATTGGCATGCTTGAGGTCCAAACAGACGTCCAAGAAATTTGAGGTCCGTCTAACTTGTGGCATGCAAAAGTTGAGGACACGAACCAAACAGGACATGCAGTGGCCAAAATTTTAATTGAAGTATAAACATGAGGTTCCAACAAGGGCCTCGTCATTTTTTTTTCATTGTTAATAACAAAATTCATAGCAGGAAAGAATAAGTATAAGTTGTATATGTATTGTTGTTTTGTTGGGGGTTGTGAAACGTGGAGAGAAAAGAAGGCCTAATTGGCGTCCTGTCACGTTCAGTCTTCATGAAAAAAAGAGCATGCACACCGGTTGTCGCGTCGCCAGTGTGCAGTGCAGCTGAATGAACAGCGGAGATATGGGGTTCAAAGCTGAACTTATTACCAAAAAGGAGCAGCAATATTTTTTTTCAAAGATCATGTGAATACCTCTGGACCAACTTGCAACACACAGAATCCAAACCGTATTGAATTTCCTCTAGAAGCTGCTCGTTGTAGTTTTTTTCGTAGAAACATTATATAATGTCAGTTCGTAGATTAGTAGACATAAATTAGCTGCAAGATTAGGTGTTGCCTAGATGACAAGAAGATGTGTTTTGGTGCATTATTTTAACATGATCTGACACCTCTTCTTCGAAATCTCCATTTTTTCGAGTTCGTCAAAGGCTTTAGGTCAGCGAATGGTCAAGTTATCGCAGGCCAGTGACGCAGACATGATACCTGCAAATATTTTCATCGAATAAATTAAAAGTCATGCATTAATTGCGTTAGCCAACAAATTTTGCTTCAATACTTTCTCGACAAAAGGCAACCATGATTGTTTCTAAATTCTAATAAATCAGCGGCCTTCCTAGTTCCATAGGAAGTTATTGGAAATCTCCATTTTTTCCAAAAAGGTGCGCTCCCTCCATCCTAAATGTAAGCACTTTCATCAATTCTAAAACCAATTAAGCGAGGAGGGTGTTGTGAAACACGTCGTCAACGGTTAGATCTTCTCCCTCTCACGTCTCTCACGACAAGCATACAAGTATAAATTAGACAAGACACAATGTAGGTGGAGCTTCTCTTTATTCCTCAAATCGATCTATTACAATGGAGGTGCTCCTCCGATTATATAGTCCGAACTAAGCCTCGAGTTTTGGTAAGAGCCCACAAGCAACCGGACAATGACTAGGACTTCTAGTCTTCCTTCCTTCTTGGAAAACCGGTTGTTTTACAACACTCCCCCTTGGGCGATTACCACGAATGCATATGCCTCATCAAAAACTCCATCCGAAAACCCAGTGGGAAAAAAACGGTTCTCGGAGAAAAGAGTACATATCAGCCGCAATGTATTGCACATGTTGCCTCGTCAAAACCTTATGTGAGAAACCTTCAAGTAAAAACTCACAAAGGAAAGGAGTACAACATTAAACCTTCTGGTTATACACAATTCTATATTTACTATTCTTCGTGAATAGTGATGAATTTTAAAGATAAGGCATGAACTTCATGATTCTTGCACTAATGATCTTAAATAATCAAGTGGTATACCTTCATGGTAATTCAAAAATTAATCATCAAGTTGATTCCTTCTGAGTAACAACATGATGAAAAATATGCTCCCCCTCATGTCGACATCTTTTAAACTTCAGTGTTCAATAATGTTTTAGTTACATTCTAATAAATGCGTATGAGTACAATAATTAGTCCTTCAAAGACTTAACTATGATAAAGTGCAATGTTTCAAGCATAATAACCAGTTATTAATTGAGCAACACAAAATAACTTTATTCTTTCAGAGGAATATGGGGCTAATAAGTTTCAATTCACATATCTTCTAGATATTTGATTTCAAACTTTAATATTCAAATTTGAAATAATAGCAACTCTATCTAAGTGGATTCTAGTTTATACCAATGATCTATTCACTAGATCTTCAAAGATGGCTTATTTCACTATAGATAAATCAGTCTTCACTTTGGCATTTGAGGGGATAATTCAAATCGCCAATCACCAATATACCTTCTGTGGTATGTGAGAATACTTACTATCAATACTAGATAGCTATGCACAAGTGCTTAAATGGTACATCAGGACCATATGATTCCTCACTTCATTCTTAATTTATTTGAGTCTGTATAAAGTTAATTCATAACTTCGAAATTATTGGTGTTAATTCAGGAAATGACTGATAAGTCCTTCAAGAAATTCTAATTCTTCGAGAATATTATTTTTCTTCTATGAGAAATTCTCTCATGCACGGGAGAAATGATTCACACAATCCTTTAAATTTAAATTCTTCTATGAACTATGTATTTGAAAAGTGTTATTCACAATAAGTCATTTTATGACTTTATTTCCTTCTAGGATTTAGCTCTTCTAGAGATTTTAATATTCATTCAGAAATATTATCTACCTTAGACATTTAATACTTAATATGAGATTTAATTTTAATTCCTTCGAGGAATGATGAGTCCTTCAAGGATCACATATGGATTTTCTGAATCCACCAATTAACTGCATAGTATTTAATTTATTCTTTCTTTCTATTTGCCAGATAAATAACAGAATATTCTCTCAAACATAATGGGAGTTTGTTAGTCTTTATAAGACCAATAAACCATTGTATTTCACCATATCATTATTTCATAATGACTTATATAATTTGAACTTGCAGGTTCAAATATTTTCTTAATGGTTTAACCTCAATTGCATCTTTTCAGTGACCCGATATGAGTGCTTCATGCAACTCTGCCATGGACTTTATTCGTGGAACCATATTCTCATTAGAGAAATATTTGCAATGATACAGGTAATATTGTCGACATTTATTCTTTTCTCCCATATCTTTAGGATAAGACTATGATATAGTCAATAATATCTGCTATCTCAACACAAAATAATGTGCGCGCTTTGTAGTGTTAGGCTTTCATCTTCATGATGACCATCTTAATTTTGAGGCATTTGACCATGATGGTCTCTTTCGGAGTCCTATGGAGGGTTTCAGTAAAATTTGTATGACAAGCGTCCCTGTAGATTTTAAATTAATGATCCAGTCATTTGCTATGGTAAGTATATATTAAATACCCGGGATATACCACACATAGCATTATGTTTACTACAAGTAAACTTAACTTCTGGTTAATAACTTCAGGTCGTTTCTCCTAATCTCCAGTTTTCCATTTGTGAGTATTCATTATGTGCACATTCTCACTGGGCTAAAATCATTCAAATAGTTTCACTTCAAGTGTGTTTCCACATCAGGTGGGGCCCTTCATGGGTTTCCTCACATTAAAATATTCTGGCATTATACTCAGCTTCATGCGAGCATGACTTAGTGCGTGTTTTTATTCGTGCTTCAAGCTTTCAAGAATATTTTATGAAGATCGTTATTCCATTCAATACAATGCATTCATATAGGCTTTCTCTCCCCCTAATGCCGGTATTACATCTTCATAAATAATAGCATACTTCCAATAATATCCTCCATGAGTTTTACATAATGGAATTTTAGATCCATATTTTTAAACTTCAAGTTAATGCCCATGTATGCTAATATGATGAAATTAATAATTTTCACACACCTAATTTCAAAATTTAGGGGTTATTTTTTATGCAGTGAGCTAGACTTTATTTGCATATTATGCCATTTGGTATGTTCTGCATACCAGTTCTAAAAAGTCTACAAGACTATTTTATTGTCTAGCTTCTTTATTTAGCCTAAAATATTTCGATTCAAATACTCATACGATGTACTTTAAGTAATTTAGAAAAACAAACTTCACATTTATAGTTTGCAACATTTAATCTACTTGAAATTTCTTTTAATTGTTTATTCATTCAAGAATTCTCCATATGCCTTAAGATTTTGAACCCATAAATACAAAGTAGTTTTCCACACAATGGACTTAGCAGGTCCATCTTTTATTTTTCCGCAAGCTCATTCTAATGGAGCCAATCAATTTCTAATTGATTGAATAAAATCACTATTGTCCCGATTTCAAATTGGTTTGCTCCCCTTGATCTCAACCTACTTGATGACTTCTAGTCATATTGTACATCTGCATGAAATGCACAAATTGGGTTAGCGTGCAAGCTGATTGATAGTGCGTTGTGATGGCTGGCTGACCATCTTAACGGTGAGAGCTGCTACTCAACAAGAGAAGCTTGAGTATGTATAGCATGCGAGCTAATACAATGAAAACAATAGTATTGTGGCTTCTAGCTAACATAAAGTGAAATTTTTAATATAATACCCATGCAAAGGCTAATAATGTAGTAACATGCAGGTTCTCACATTATTATGGAAAAACTATTAACTAGTCATTCTTAGTGACACAGTGGTATATATGGATTACAGAGGCTATGCACAGAGCTTCAAGCTTAGTCATTACAATGACCATGACTACAGGTCAACTTGCGCGTTGGTTTGTCCATCAATCTAACAGGATGCATGAAGGACTGATCAGGCGACCAGAGAGGGGGGAGTGAATGGGAGCCGACAAAAATTTCTTTCCCGAATCCGGCTTTCATCCCAAAATAACTTCCGAACCTTGCAGAACAATCTTGCCAAGATCACGTAGCAACTGAGATGCTACTGACCCTAGGAACAAGATACAAGTAGCAGAGAAACAGAAAGAACCTCGATCCACTGAAAACTAAAAACCTGCAAGTCTGGATCTGGGCAAACTCGGCACTGCCGGATTTGTGGGTGTTAACTCGCCACTGCTGGGTTTGGGTGTGTATACTCGGCACTGCCGGATTTCCAAACTCGGCACTGCGGGGTATATACGAATCAGCCTAACTCGAAAGTCAACTCTTCAATCTCGTGAATGGATCTCCCGAACGGCTTGAGCTCTTGAGACAAAACTTTGGGGAGATGATCTACACCTCAAGTAGAGGGTATGCCCCCAAAAATCTCGGCCTCTAACCTCTAGAACTCTCGGAATCTCAAATCTCACGAAAAACACCTCCATCTCGAGTTCATCCGAAAAAACTTCAAATCTAGAGCGATTCCCGGCGTTTGGGGGCAAGGGATCACCAAGAAAAGTGGCACAAGGCACTCATGTGTGATTCCCCCAAAGAAATCTGAGAGAAAACGGCCTAGAAATCGAAGAACGAAAAAGCCCCAAAAATGGCTCCGAAAATAGCTCCGAAAAAGGGAAAAAGAAAAAGAGCTCGGGAATTCAAATAATGGCACAAACTTGACTAGATTAAACCCCGTCAACCAACCATGAATATACCTATACAAACTACAAATGATTCAAGAAAAAAGTTCTAGGTGGAGAGGATGAAAGGGAAGGGGAAAATGGATGACAAAAGAGATTACTTGACTAGAGGACTACAACCTCCTATATATAGTCCAAGTGGTGGAGTCCTAAGTATTAAACTACCCCTAAGCGATACATACCCCTCAGGGGCAAATTTGCCATAGTCGTGAATATTCCTCCGGCTCGGACAACATCCATCGCAACCTTGCTTCCCTCCAACGCAAGCTTTGTGGCCACGCCGCGTGTCCTCCGGTCCAGGCTCCTTGACGTGCACGGCTCCTCCTAATGGGTCGTTACCGCCACGCCAAGTCCTCGGGCTTGGTTTTGAGGCCCAAACCAAGAAACCGTCCTCCTGATAATTTTGTGGCCAAATCACCAAACCCCGCGTACAAGCTTCGGTTGTTAGCCGCCACCTTGCATCGGCTTCACGTTCGCATACGAGCTTCGGTTGTGAGCCGCTACCTCGCACCGGATCCATGCCACCTTGCTCGTTCTTGCCACCATGTGAACCGCACTTGATCCATCTGGCCACCGGGTCCCTCGAACCAAGCCTACTTGTCTCTCCACTCCCTAGAGGCACTGTTCGCCTAAACGGCCGTTTAGCCCGTTTACACACCGTTTAAATGCTATGCAGTGCCTAACTGTGTCCGTTTAATCATCCGTTTAGCCCGTTTAATGGCCGTTTAATCCGTTTAATTGGCCGTTTAGTCCGTATAATGAGCTAAACGGTGGGTGACCGACTGTTTACCGTTTAGCGTTTAGGATAACACTGCCTGGAGGCCGCCATGGCTAAGACCTTTCGCGCCTGTTCTTCACCTGCAGCAATGCAATCAAGCTGCATTTTACACCTGCAATACTTAAGCCAAGGCAAACGTCAGTCCACACAACGTTGTCAATCACTCATCACACTGGGAAGCGACCATCCACTCGATCCCTCGGACACATCGGGTCCTCAATCTCCCCATTGATGAGTGCATTGACAACACACACATAATCAAGTTTGATATGAAAGGGAAACATAAAAGAAAGAAGAAAATAAGCTCAAACAAGTGACCAAAAGCAAAAACAAGCCGAGAACAAGTCACTTGCAACAGAAGGCTCTAGAAACGCCGATACTTCAAGAAGAAGCGAAAAGGTCTCAACACCATCGGCAAAAAGAGCAAAGCACAAAGCCCAAAGCATCGAAACACTTTTTAGAAAACACAAGGAGCTCCCCCTGCACAAATGCATACTCCCCCTGATCAAGTGAACAAATGCATGCAAGAAACCCAGCAATTTTGTTTTCCCTTCACCAATTTCTCACCCTTGTTGACAATGCAGGAATCAAGGTCAGAAATCCCAAAACTGGCACTGCCGAGTTGCAAAAACCGGCACTGCCGAGTGTGCACAGTCAGCACAACAAAAATGCAAAAATGCAACTACAAGCTTCTCAAATATACAATGAGCACTACAAAATGCTACAAATTATAGAATGAGCAAGCTAGATAGTTCATAGCATCACAAAAGCATTGCCATCAAGAAGGTGAAGACATATAGCCAATCGACAAAGCCATGATCGATTTGTTCAAATTTATCAAAAATGTCACCACATGGGCAAAGTCCTAAACATGGATTGTTCAAGCGAAAATGAACTTCATCTCATCAAGATTATGAAAGGACCAAGTTTTCTTAACAAAAGATCATTACAAACGCCCAAGTTTTATCTCATGTCATGTCAAAGCACGGAGCCATGTGTTCACTTCTTAAGGGAGACTTTTCCGGCAAACATCATGCAACCGCTTGGCACCCATGTGTGCAAGTGTGTGCAATGGTGAAAGCATAGAGACATGAGCATAATGTTTTCTCAAATGTATCTTTTTCTTATATTTCTTCTTTCATGCATAGACATCCCATTTTTCAAGTTTTTCAATTTAAGCATGGTACATGAAATGTCTTTGCGACAAAAAGAAGCTTATGCCCCTCCACAAGGTAAAACATGGGCTAAACATTCATAATGACAAAAGTCTTTTACCCAATTGAAAAGAACATCACATCCTAGCATGATCTTAAGCAAGATATATCCATTTCGGCTCAAACAAGACATGCAAAGGCATTTACTCATGGGTGAAAAGAGTTTAAGTTCAGTTTGTCATTTTACTTCAAAAATTGACCATCTCAATATAATATATATCAAAACCATCAAGAGCATAGCCAATCATCAACCAATCCCTAGCAAGCCTGTCTAAACTCTAAGATGTAGCAAGTTGTAGCAATCACTACATATAGGAGAAGCTCATCCTAAGATATGATACAAATGCAGCATGATATATCACAAGATGCAAAAAGAACTATACATCAAGATACAAAGATGAAAAAATGTACATCAAGATACACTAGTATACATATGCTACAACAAAGTCTCCAAAACTCAGCTCAGAAAGGCGAACACACACCAAGTTCTCCTTGCAAGCGGGTGAAGATAACTTGGTCAAGTGGTTTTGCGAAAATGTCTGCAAGCTGGTTTTGGGTAGACACATGGGCAAGCTCAATATCTCCTTTCTCCACATGATCTCTCAGAAAATGGTATCTCACTTCTATGTGCTTGGTTTTGGAATGGAGCATGGGATTTTTGGCTACGCTTATGGCACTGGTGCTATCACAAAGAAGTGGTACACTGGATAAATCTAAGCCAAAGTCTCTCAAGGTGTTGGTGATCCAAAGCAGCTAGGAACAACAGCTAGCGGCAGCAACATACTCAGCTTCTGTGGTGGATTGGGCTACACTAGACTGCTTGCGAGAAGACCAAGACACAAGAGACGAACGAAGAAACTGACACTGTCCAGAAGTAGACTTGCGATCCACACAACACCCAGCAAAATCCTCATCAGAATAACCATGGAGAGCAAGTGAGAAAGCAACAGAATACCAAAGACCCAACTCAGGAGTATACTTGAGATACCTGAAAATCCTCTGAACGGCCTGTCGGTGTGAAGTCCTTGGTGAAGCCTGAAAATGAGCGCACAGACACACACTGAACTGTTTGTCCGGCCTCGTCGCCATCAAGTAGAGGAGGGAACCGATCATCCTTTGGTACTCCTTCTGGTCCACTGGTTCTCCGTCCTCATCCGCATCCAAGGCTGTAGTCGTACTCATCGGCGTAGTCATCGGCTTGGAGTCGCTCATGTCAAACTTCTTGTGAATGTCCTTTGTGTACTTGCTTTGGTGCACGAACGTCCCGTCCATGTGTTGCTTGATCTGCAGCCCGAGAAAGAACTGCAACTTTCCCATCATAGACATCTCAAATTCTCTGCTCATATCATCTGCAAACTTGGCAACAAGATTGTGAGAAGAGCCACCAAAAATGATATCATCCACTTATATCTGAACGATTAAAAGATCATTGTCATGCCTCAACAAGAAGAGTGTCTTGTCAACCTTTCCCATCTCAAACCCCTTGCTAAGCAAGAACCCCCTCAACCTGCCATACCACGCTCTGGGTGCTTGCTTTAGGCCTTATGTAGAAAATTCTATTTATGTATGGTTAAGGAGTGAGTATGAAACTTCTTTGTTTCAATGCATCTCCCACTGGTCCTAACATCACTTCAAGAATGTACCTTATTTTCCTTCCAATTCTATGATTTATGCATCGCATAAAATATTTTCTATATTGAGTTTATGCATATTCTTTTTAAATTGCAAAAGTACCTACTGTGGCAGAACCACCTCAAATTATGTCAGCTCAAGTGCATTGTCCCTTAACTAATGCAAGCAGTACATCACACTCGCACTTCAACTGACATAACCGTGTAGTTACTGTCGGGTAACTCCCGATTACACCACTGATCACATTGTTGAAACCAATACGAGGCAAGTCTCACTCCACGATGAGCACAGATGATTAACGAGTCGCAAATTTTACAACACAGTACACGTGGATTTAATTACAAAATATTACAGGATAAAAAGTTATTACAACACAAAGTTTAAAGTGCAGCGGAAGTTTTAAATATTACGAGTCTACGACGGAACAGAACATAATAATGCACAGGTAGCCCAGCCAGCATTATTACTCCCTCGGCTCCACATCCTGCGAAGCCGGAACGAACTGCAACTGATAACCCTCAGGAACACCGAACGGAAAAGTTTCAGCGACCTGCCCGGCTACACTAGACTCAGACTCTGAAAAAGGAAAACACAAGCAGGGTTGAGTCATTTAATACTCAGCAAGACTTACCCGACTTTAGGTTTACTAAGACCCCTAGTATGCAAAGCTTTTGGCTGGGTTTTTGTTTTGCCAAAAAGAAGCCACTAAGTAGATCCTTACTTTCAAATTTTAGCATCCAAGTTTTAGTTGAGCTATTTATTCTAAGTAAGCATTTATAAAAACTTTTTCAAAGAGAGCAAGTACTTAATTAAATTCAAACAGCATATAACCATCATATTCATGTTCTTAACTAGCGATGCTGCCCAGTGATCAAGAGCTCAATACCGTGAGTACGGCGAATCGATTCGGTTTTTATACCTTGCAAGGTTAACCTACCCACACGGCATAAGCGAACCCCGTCGAGCCGCTCATGCCAGCCGTTCCTTCAGCCAACACTAAATACTTGACCTACCTTGCGACCCTCAAGTACCAGTCCTCACCGATACCAACGACGGGTCAGCCATGAGTTATTTCTCTAACCAGTACATGAATAGGAAGTCAGGCGTAGTTCAACATACCAGTGCGAGCTAAAGTACATAAGTTACCAGTTTCAACTACCTCTTACTCCCAGCAGTGAGGTAGTACAATTCAAACTTGATCCCAGAGCCAACAACGAACGGGCCTTAACTGACACAGGCGGAGCTACATCATCACATTCTTTTCCCTACCCAAAAACTCTCCGCCCGGTCTAAATTTTTTCCAGGTAACTGATATGCTGAACAAAACTTGTTCAAAGTAACCAACCTAGCTTCTCGCGAGTAACAGACAATTACTCGACTTCTACCGTTTAACCAGCCTAGCAGTTCTATCGACCTACACATACTAGTAAAAACTCTGGGTTTCCTATGGAGCATGCAACTATGGTTTCAAGCAACTCCTATGAAAACTTAAATGCATAAAGTAAAACTTTATAAAGTAGATAATTAAATTGCGGCTACGTTAAAAAGGCTGAATGCTTCCGGTGCTTACCTTCACTGGCCTTGGGCCCTTCCGAGTCTTGGCTCGGGTCTTGCTCAACTTCAGCAGTTACCACTTCTGATTCCTGCTGCTCGGCCTCGGACTCGGGCACCAGATTGTAAACCCCGTCAGCTAGAACGTTCTCTACATGAAGATGCATATGTGTGAGCTTAGATCAACAATTGGAAAAGATGCATTAAATAAAATGCAGCAACTCGATTATACAGCTTAAGTACAAACACAGATATTCACAAGAAAGCACAAGTTATGTTGCTACAAACAATTATCAAAACTTTATAGAGTAAGTGCATATCTCTTTAAACAAGATTAACCTATCACTAAGAAAGAAAAGATAACAACAGATACACACTTAAATCGAGATCACTAAAATTATCTAGGAAACATTACATTAACTTAAATACATTTATAAAACCATTATTTACATAAAGTAAAGGGTTATTTAAGAACAAATTAACTAAACAAGCTTACACAGGTCGAACTACCAGCACAAAATATTCCCTGGGTAACTTTTACCTTAAGATTACCACTAAAATTTTACAAACATTTTATTCTAACAGAAACTAATTATTTTGAAAAAGACAAAAAGACTAGAAATCTACCAAAATAAGATACAGCAACAAGATCATGGACAAAAATGCAAAACTCCACAGAATCACCGACTAAACACTAACACAGATTTACCATGATTTATTGAGCTCAAAAACAGTTTTAAAAGTATTTTTAACAGCACCAACAAGATGATTATGGAGAAAAAGCTTAACTTAAACTACACAGACAACATGCATCCAAGAAATTTACTGTGATCACAAAAACACATATTAGAGCTACTATGATTTTCTCAAAATTTTTAGATATGCAGAACCATTTATTTTGACACCAAGCTATAAAAATAAATAAAACACTAACACAGGAATTAACAACTAAACAACATGATTTTATATTTTTCTACTATAACCAAAGATGCAACAAACTCAATAAAATTGGTTTCACAATTTTCCCACTTTTCAATGATTTACTATGCATTTTGCAAGAAATACATGCATGCAGCAATAGTTTTAAAAAGAAAAACCGAAAACTCTTTTGCACTTGGGTCCCTGGGAAGAAAAATCCTTCACCAACCAGTCCTTTCTTTACAAAACAGCCCCTGGATCTTCCAGAAAATCCCTTATAACTTTTCCACCTTTACACTTAAACCCGGATTTCTTTCACTTAACCCCCTGGAAAGATTTCATCTTCTAAACGAACACCCCCCGGACAGAACTCGTCGCGCACAGGGCGCCGCCGCACGATTGACCAGCGCTAGCTCGCCGGAGAAGTGGCCGGAGACGCGCCGGAGAAGACCCATGGCCTCAGGACTCCAAGCCGCACCACCTAGGCATGAAAACCCCAAGGATTAGAGGCGGCACGGTCCTGTCCATGGCCGGCGGCGGACGACCGGAAAAACGGCCGGCGCTGAGGCTCACCGGAGCTTCGGAGTTCACGAGAAGATGGTGCACGGCTTCAGGAGATCAAGGAGTATCCATTTGGGCGATCTGTGGAGGCGGAGGAGGATGGGAAAGTGGAGTTCCACGGTGGGGTGGGGTGGCGGCAATGGCGGCCGGTTTTTCTGGGAATTGCCGGCGAGGAAGGGACGGCGGAGCTGGCGGAGTGGTCGAGGACGATGAGAGCGAGGTGGAGGAGTTATTGAGACGGTGAATTGGAGGGAGGCGGAGTTACAGCGGTGAATTCCCCGTGGCACTCACTGGCGGCCTTTGCTTTGGTGGTTACTGACGGCCGGCGATGATGTCGCCCTCGTGGTTCGACAGCGAAGCAGTTTGCATGACGGGGCCAAACTTGGCGAGGCGGAGCGATGGCACGCGTCAAGGGGCAGCGAAGCACGGCGCGTGGCACAGGCGGCGCCAGCGCATGAGCGCTCGCCCCTCTGCTGTTCAAAGTCTGAATCGAAAAGTTCGATTCATACGCTAGTGTCCGCCGAAGCTCACTCCAAAAATTTGAATCGAACTCGAGATTTCGTGTAGAAACTTTCCAAAACTCCTATACAAAAGTTGTAAATGGTACCAAGATGAACAATTTTTGTTAAAGTCATGTGGTTCAAAAAGATTTAGTTTGGAAGATATGATCGATCAAACTTTGGCCAAAATCTCGAGTTCAGAAAAATTTCTAAGTCCCAGAATTGAAATGGATTTAGCTTACTTTGAGCTTGGAAAAGAAATAGCTAGAGATTGAGATCCTGGAGTTGTTCTGGAGTTGTTCATGATTTTTGAAGAGTTCAAACTACCAGCTTCCAACCCATGAACTTGTTTTGGTTTGTGTTGATTGAAAAATAAAAGTTATAGAGCCCTAAAGTTGGCTAATGGCTGCTGTCAGGAAAAGGCTTAGCCATTTTCAGAAGTGCTGAAAATCAGCAGTTTGACCAACTTTTGACCATGAATTTGAGCAATCAAAAGATGTCTTTGCTCAAAACCAAAACTTCTAGCTGAAAGTAGATACTTCACTAAGGGATTTTCAAATTGGCCAAAACCACTTGTTTAAACATTTCTAATTTTAAACAAGCCCCCAAAAAGGTTAAAAGGAAAAGACTTAACTTAGCCCAAATCTTGAATTCAAAAGAGTTCAAAAACGAAATTTGACTTTTGGGAGTCCAATCAAACATGATACTCAATACATAAACATGATGAGCACCAAAAACTTTGTACACTAGGCAGATGTGCATGAGGAAAATTTCAAAAGTGACACTGGGGTGTCACACCTACGTAGCAAATAATGTGATTTTTCAAGAAAACACATAAATTTTTTATAACTTCATGTTATTTATAAACTCAAATAGTTGGCATACTACTTACGAATTTACTGCCATTGTAAAATCATAATGCCATGTTGGAAGAAAAATACGTTGTTTCACATGGATAAAATAACTTTCAGAGTTATATAGCATTTCTTCTTGAAATTATACATTACTTCTAGAAATAGTGGACTTCATGTCACTTCCTACGTTATTTATGCAATTGCTACCAGCACACTTCATGTATTTAAATGCATGAAATAAGTGTTAAATTAATTAAGGTTGGTTAATCTATTCAATAGATAATATGTATATTTTCCCAGAATTTTCCTAGCAAACAATATATGCAGGTTTTAGTTGCCTTTATTTCTTGGCGTAGTATTAGTTGGTGTAGTTTTTATTTATTCTAAAGACATTTTCCCCTTCCGATTTGACGCATGTTTCTATGCAGGCTTATATGCCATCATAAAAAGCTTTCTACAGTGGTTTGTATGCTTCGATCTATTGCAGGACGCTGGGAGCAATAGAGAGGCTAGTTCAAGTCATGCGTGTTTGTTCATAGATCCTGCCATCATAAAAAGCTTTCTACACTAGGTTTGTATGCTTCGATCTATAGAATTGTTGAGTTGCCTTTATTTCTTGGCATAGTTTTCGTTGGCGTGAGGCCATGAGCATGTCTGACAACATCTGCTTCTCCCTTGCATATGCAGATCTAAAGGATTGAGGAGCCGCTGCATGCTAAAGCCGATGCATCTACTTTCATCTTCCTCTCACGTTCATGCCATTCCTAAGTGACATCATCGTTCAAGCTGCCAACTGATGAATTGTTGTATCTATCTGGCACCTGTTTAATGAGTTATATGCAAGGAGCATGACTGTACAATAGTTTTAGTTATCTGATTTTTGATGGAAATCATGTATTCTGCTACTTCTTTTCTTACTTAGTTTAGTGTAAGGAATGTATGTCTAGTATTTGTTTATCTACATGTTATTATATCATGAAACTGTGAGCTTACCGTTCCATCTCTAGTATTCTGAACTTTGAATGAGCAACATTCAGAGAACAAGTGGTTAGAAAGAAAAGAAAAGAAAAGAGTTCCATTATTCTTTTCCTTGTGACATCCATCATGTTAACTGAATTTTGTAATCACTGTTTCCCGCATGCTCGTGAGAGATAGCAAGCTGGGAAAGTTGTTTTGACTAGTTGCTATGCCTCGTTTTGTAAGTTGGTATGCACCGTGTGGCGTGGGCCTCGTTTTGTTGGGTGGTATGCCTCGTTTTGTAGGTTGGTATGCACCGTGTTGCGTGGGGCCCACGAGCGCGCAGTGCACCCATGATACGCCCCTCTCTATTTTGGTACGGACTGTTCATCAACCCAGCTGACCCTGGCTAAACATTAGTTTAGATGCATATAAACCTTATTAAAAAATCATACAATCCTTTTTAGGAATGCTATGAACAAACTCGTGAGATTGTCATATATATATATATATATATACTCTGCTATTCGGTACCCAGGGTACCAAATAGCTTATTTGGACCCCGAGCCAGCCAGCGCGCCAGGCGTTCCCCCGTCCCGCGTCCGGTTTTGCTACGGCACCTCCCGGCTCCGCACTTCTGGTTTTTTGCAGCGCTCCTTCTGGTTCGATCGTGGGCTCTACGCACCAGCCTGCTGTCCCCACGTGGTGGGCCCAACATTCAGGTTGGTAGACATCTACCGCACACGAATCATGTGAAGGCTACGGGAAAAAAATCTTGGGAGATGTTTATTCGACATTTTTCTTGAAAGAAATTTATTTGACATTGTCCATAAAAATTTAAACGTACATGGTGAATACAGTAATACACCAGCGTGTGCAAAACGTGAACACTGTGTAGTTGAAAACATTGCATGGAACGGTGATGTAACAATAAATAATTTGCGATTTGCATGAGAACAATTCTGATGATGAGTAAAAAAAATCGGAGGTACATTGCCCATCACTTGCATTTAGATATACAAAATCAACATGCTTTTCGTGTGTTTCTATAAAACCAACAAAACAAGACTGTACATAGCAGTACAAATATTTGAATCCTACTCTAGCTTGCATGTTCTGCTTGCAATCATTTCGACAATTTCTGTTGACTCTCTAAATCTATCGCAGTTGTGCCATTTCTGACTCCTTCAGATTGTTACACAGATTGACGATCTGCATTGCATGAACCCACCATCACAAAGATCAGCAAAAGTCGAAAAAAATGAAAAAAAATTTCCACAATGCTCTTCAGATTCAGGGGTGGCATTAGTTAGTGCATTACAAATACGCCTATACAAAATCTGAAAAAAAAAACAACAACATTTACCAAATCTGCAACAAAAATAATTTTTTTCCCAGCACTGGAGTTCACCTGTGACAATACGATGGTGTAGGTACAGTAGTACACACGTTGATATACCACAATAACCAGTAAAAACTGTGGCTAGCACCATCTCTATGGGCTTCAACATCTTGTCAGCAGTTATAACATAGAATAGGTCACAGGAATCCATATTATCAGGATAGGAAATTGTATACGTGGCTCGAAAATAGGAGAACATGTATCCATATTGCAAAAGAACCTTCAGGTCCAGGTACATTATATGAATTTCGTTGATGGTGTGATTTTAAGTTAAACAAAATAGCAGTTTTAATCATCTTTTGTAGCCTGTGAACTGAAGAGCCTAGTCTAGAATCAGAAGGCATAGAACACTTTATTTTGAGTGGACTTAAACAACCATGGCAGGGAAATTGTTATGTCCTGGCTATATAACTGATGAAAACTGTGCATCAGATTGATCAAACCAAACATATATCTAATCGTGCATTATTTAGTTGCACAGATCCAACATAACTAGACAGAAATCATCAGATCCTATTCATTACAAAGACAATAGCCACGTTAAAGGAGCCTTGTTGCAGTTCCTGTTGCCAGATATTTTCAAAAATAAGAACAAACGTTAAGTTCAACAAGCCTAAAGAGCTAAAAACTGCATATACCCTTGTCAAAAAAAAATAGGAATCAAAAGGTAAAGGACAAAAAATATTTTGAAGAGCTCAAAACTGCACATAACCTTGTCGAAAAAATATTTTGAAAGCTGAAGTTTTTAGATAAATTATGCACCTGATTAATTAACCAAAACGTGTAGCTAATCATGCATCAGTAGTTGCTTCCAGAACAGAACCAAGAAAAAACAGTTGCATACACAGGAAGAACGGCCAATAAAAAAATCACAACAATCCATGACACATATTTCAAAAGCACAAAACACCAGTCTTGATCACCAGGCAAATAACATAAAGGCACATAACACCTAATTTTGCTTAACTAGATAGGCATGCACACTCAGTGTATCGGCCAGGAATAAATAAGCAATATGAAGCCCGCAGCACAAAAGCACATTAAGGCAGTAATAGCAGAGCAACTAATGCATTGAATCATGGTAAATGAGTATTGGAAAAATTTTGTGCATCTTTCAAAGAAATTCGGTATATCATTTGCACAAAGGCAGCACATTAAAAAAATAGAGCATGAGCGCAATATCGAGCTCATTGCAATAGAGTATATGAGAACTGCTCTACACTCCCTACAATTTATTTCTACAGAACCTACACGGCTACACCATAGATGGAAAGTCACATCCAGCTCATTAATTAAAAAAGATGATAGCGTGCCATGGGCCTTTGTCACAGTTCCTATTGCCATATTAATATATTATAGAAAATAAGAACAATCATAAAGTTTAACGAGCCATTAGAACTCAAGACTGCATATAACCTTGCCAGACAATAAAAATCTCAAATATATTTCTACAATCAATGCAGAAAATTAAGGGTGTGTTTGCAGTCGTATGAGAATCATAAACCATAAACTGGTTAAAAGATCAAAGAAGGGTGTATAATTAATATTGGTTTTGGTACTACTAGCTAGGAAATGCTAAAAATGATTAGCAATCTTGGATAAGTACGAGAGATGCGCGCATGGAAGTAACCACTCATTGAATGAGAGGCTATTGGTGCCTGCCTGATTTACTAATCCAGTTTCACAAAGATTCGAACTAGATGGCTTCGGTTTCGTGCCTTGCTGACGACTGTGGCGAGCTCCATGTGGAAGAACTTTGCTGGCGGCGTTAGTAGATGAGGTTGCAGGGGAAAACTGAGTCGAGACAGACGCACCAGGTCCATGTGCGGCGCCGCCATTGCTGCCGAGGGCAAGAGGCCAGCGGGCTCATGTACCGCAAGAGCCATCGCCGCATTTGGGAGGATCCCCGGAATCAAATCATGGGAGACGACCTCCATAGATCGGAACTAAATCATGGCATATGGGCACTCGATCTGTATACATCAGGGGAAAATGAAATTGTGTATCAATTAATCACACGGCTACAGATTGCAACGACCTACATCCTAATTCGGACTATATCCTCCACAAATCTTTGGCACCTGAGGGAAATCGACCAAAAAATCGGAAGGATGGGGGCAGGGATAGAGGGTACCTTGCACTGGCGGGAGAATCACGAGACATTCGTCAAGATCTAGCGACAGCCGCCGGGAACCGCGAGCAGGAGTGGTTGGCAACGCCTGCGATTCATCCATGAATGAGTGGCGATGGTGGAATCCAGAGCTAATACCGGAGGGTAGAACTACCGCCCACCGAGCGGGGCGACCGCTAGCGGAGTTGAGCGACGGAGGCAATAGCGGGCGTGCGGGCGGGGAGCAGCCGCGCCGCTAGGGGGTCCGAGCCTCCTCGTTGGCGCGTCCTCCTTGGCCGTGGCGGCAGTCGTCTCGATACACGACGACATCGAGGACGACTCCGCCGCCGCAGATGCCGGGGTCACCCGCCCGTTCTTCCTGAGCTCTGCAGCAGCGGCCGGTGTGGTGCTTGCCTTTGCAAGCCCGCGCGGGGTTGGATTCGCCGGCGGCAATAGCACTACAGAGGTCGTGGCAGCGTCGAAGGGAATCCGGTGCGGGCCGTGGCCGCACAGTAGGCGAGCGCGCGGGGAGGGTGACCGCAAGGCGAGGGGCGACGGGATCGGCGAGGGGCGACGGGATCCAGCAGTGAGCGTCCGAAGGAGGGCGGCGGCGCGGCCAGAAACTGGAGGAGCTGCGCGGCGAGGAACCGGAGCGGCGGCGGCGTGGAATCGCGTGGAGCGGCGGCAGTAGGAGGACGGCGGTCACGGGAGCGGGCGAGGTGGGAACTGACGGGAGGTCGGGGCCCACGTTGGGTGGGGAGGTGAAATCATGGGGGGAAACTAGAAAAAAAAACGACACGGCTCGGGGGAGGTAGTCGCGTCGCGGCGCAGGCAGGCTCGGTGGATGGACTCGGGTACGGAATATTATTTCATCCCCAGGGTAGAGAATAGTATTATTATTATTATTATATTATTATTATTATTATATTTATATATATATATATATATATATATATATATATATATATATATATATATATATATATATATATATATATATATATATATATATATATATATATATATATATATATATATATATAGGACAACGCTAAATCCCACCTAGGTAGGAAATAGCCTATTTTCTACCCCAGCCCACCCACCGAGCTATGACTTCGGGTCCGACCATCCCCGCGCAGCCCCGCTCCCGCGTCTGTTTTCCCAACCGCATCGCGCGCCCATAGCCAGGCTGTTTCATCCCATTTTTTATTTTTCGCCCCGGTTCAACCTCCGCGCCTCTGCCCGTGCAGTTTGGTCCGCGTACGCCCGAGCGCCCCTCTACGTTTTTTCAGGGTTTTTTTAACCGTGTCGTTATACAGACGTATTTTTCACGGGCTCGTGTGAACATTCAGCAGTGTATCCACTATCAAGTAGTGTGTTATATTCAATAGTACGATGAGAAAGTCACTTTGATTGCAAAATATATTACTAATTGCAAGTTCTATTTCCGCTCGAGGTTGCCAGTATTTATAATTGCATAATAGACTACAAAGTGCTAGTGCTATTTCAACTCGAAGGTAAAGTTTTTTTTTTTTATTGTAAGACGTATTACGAATCGTAAGTGCTATTTGTACGGTGCCCATTTTTGTGATTTGAATCTACAAAGGCTATCAAAATTACTAACCCATAAATCAACTATTTAAAAGAGCTAACAGTATGAATAAAATACAAAAAAGGATTAGCATCCAGAAAATCTGAAAACAGTATACTAAAACGAAATTACACATCTTGAATTTGAATAGAATCTTCTGCCACTGATTGGAGTACAAGCGAAGGAAAGAAAAACATGCTTATAACAGCCTTCGCCTGGCTCACATATGATTTCTTTGTCATCCATCAGGCCATAAGAAGGGTTAGGAAGATCGCATTACAGGCATACAAATGGGTGTCTCCTGGAAAGTGGAAAGACATGAGCCATCACTCTAACAAGTATCTGTTTTGACCAATCTGCTCAAATCTGAGCTTGGATCTGCAGGTAGATGCCAAAAGTTCAGAACGACAGTTAATTGATAGCTATACATTCGGCAGATTGCTCATACACAGTTTGAGCATAGTACGACATGTTCAGGTCCGGATCCAGGCACTAAGATAGTACCGATTTTTCCAATCCAGCATATTAGCAGTCTATGTTTTCATTTTTCCAGATCACCAATTTAATTTATTTATAGATTCCATGAGACGTCAGTTTAGCGCTCATCAGTCTATCTATGCAATCATGCTGACACTCTATAACGGGCCTCACTATCAGTAGTAGTACATCCAAATTGAACAAAGCAACATAGATTACTGGATGCCATCTCACTGCAAAGTGTCCTAAGCAAACTATTTAAACTGTAGCTATGAACCTAAGTCTGTAACATTGGCCAACATATATAGATATCAATATTGAATGCCATGCCTAAAGTTTAGTACGTGCAATGTAAGAAAAGTGGATGCTAGAAGGATTCCAGGAAACTAATCAGAGGGCAGAGGCTAGTTCATATACCAACTATGGAAGTGACATTCTCATCCAACCTTTACTAATAACTTCAACTAGTAATCAGTTTTTAAAAAATAGATGTTGCAAGACCCATCTAATGCAAGAGCTTAAAAACAAAATGAATGGGAGTTGAAGAATAGAATGGCGACATTGGAAAACCAGATCAAAGATGCAGGCAGGAACCTAACCTTAGGACATGGATGTTTTGCAAGATGCTCCTGGCGCTCAAAACACCACTACAGAGGATGCTCCAACTCCAACGTCTGTGTTTGGGTCGGAGCCAGCCAAGATAGGGGGATTCATGTCGCACCATTGACCTTCTGCTCATCGCCTCCAGCTTGTCAGCCAGATAGGCTCTGCAGCATGACCAAAAACGTCAACCCTGCAGAGACAGACAATGTTAGGGATTAAAAAAGAAGCCAATAGGTCAAACCGTAAGTGTTTCAGATAGAACAAAGGCATATTGATCAGGTAAACTAGTATCATGATGGAATGATTAGAAAAAAGTATATTGGTCCAAATATTAACTCAAATCAAGCATGAAATCAAGCAGATCTGCACCTAGCACCAAATTTGGATTAGCAAATCAGATCACTGTCTCTCGGGTGAATGCATGTCAAGCAGTAAGAAGCATGCACATCTGAACATTTACATCTATGAACAAAAACAAGTTGCATATCTGAATTATGAACACACTTATCTAGTCCTGGAAGTTTGCAAGACGATGTCGTTGTGCTCAGCACCTGCACAGAGGTGCTTTGGAGGCGGTGTCAAGGCTGAAATCAGAAAAGGGAAATTAGGATACAAAAATCAGAATAGGAAATCTATTAATCATTTGTTAGAGTGGCTCCTATCAGCATGCTTTGAAAACAAAGATCTATTTGGAAACAATATAAATCCAGTTCGAAATTGAGTACACGTTAAGCCCAACATATCCATACAGAAATATGATAGCAGCGCTGCGGAGCCTGGTCACAGTTCCCATTGCCAGAAATTATAAAAAATAAGAACAATTGTAAAGATCAACAAGCCTAAAGAGCTCAAAACTGCACAATAATCTGATTATCCTAAAGAAAAAAGAAGCATGCACCATATCAACATTTTTTAGTACAGTTTGGTCCGCCTCTAGCATATCTTCTGATCAGCTACTAATTGGGAATTATATAAAATTATTAACAAGCTAAGATGAGTATGACCAAATAATGAGCGGAAATTCTATTCAAAACATGCAAACAAATTCACTATTTTCAGTATATTCTATTCATGAACACAAGCCAGAAGTACTATAGATATGATATTACATGATAATCTTAGACTTTCAGACACTGATTTGATCAGAGTATACTGCATGTCAGATTGTCAGAAGGAACATTATAGTTGCCTGCTGTTAGCCAACAGCCTGATCTAATGGCCTGTTTTGAATTATTTGATCAGTCTACTTTATGGATAACAATTTCACAAATTCATTTCAAAAGAGCATTAGTCTTTTTTATTCTACCGAGGTCAATTTCACCAAACAAGTATCAATTTTAGCCCAGTGAGGTCAATTTTCCTACTGAGCTCATTGCACAATACGAGTCATTTTATTGTAATCAAAGGGCTCTCACATGAAAAACACTCCAAACTGAAAAAGCCTAAACAGGACAATCATACAGAAAAGAAAGTAATCAACATGACCAGAACAACATATGATAGCAAATAGGATAAACACCAAATTCTAGCAGCTTGACGTTAATTCACACCAAATTAAAGATATATGTGACTTAGTCACATACTCATGTGGTTGTAGGCTCTTCCACGTACTAAATCTTCTACTTCTAAAAGGTCACCAAATCTGATCTGCTAAGTTGGACATACTTCCAGGCTTCTGATAGTTAAAATACACTGTGGTTAACTTGCATTCTGGAAGAAACACACACAATTTAATATCATCTAGGGTCTTCAATTTCTTATTGATTATGCTGCCTATCTCCTTATCTATTGTGAACTTTTAATCAGCATTATGTGTATTTGCATCTCCTTATCTGTTATTTTCTTTTTAATAAAGAACATTTTCAATTTCATCTCACCCAAATTGACCGTACACCTGATTATACTTAACTTTAATCCATCCCCAACCAACCTCTGCAACACAAACGGAAAGCTCAACCTTGTTGCAGGCAAATCCAGTATCACAAGATATGAACAAGATGGCTTCAGATTGGTACCTTGCTAAAGGTTGTGGTGAGCTCGACGCGGGATAAGTTAATGCTGGCAGCAGGAGTCGTTGGGACTAAAGGGGAAGACTTGGAGACGATAGCACAGCTCGCCACCAATCCTTGTGGGCCGCACCTTGCGGGCTGCAGATCCAGTGCCTCCACGGTGCCGCCGTCGCCAGTGGACGGCGGAGAGGCCAGCAGGCTGAGGTATCGCTCCATAGCTGCCAGCCGGAGGAGAACGGAATCAAATCATGGGGGGAGCTCAATAGATCGGAACCAAATAATGGACATTCGATCTGCGCACAGCACGATGAAATGACATTACGTCTCGTTAATCAGTCAATGAACAATTAACGGAATTCACCTTCGCTGCAGGGGGCGGAAGTGGATCCAGCAGCCGACGGAGGGATGGCTCGAGATGTCTGCAAGGTTTACAAGACATGAGAACTGTGCCTAAAATCAAAAGAATGTAGGATATGTTTTTGCAACGAAGAATGCACATGACTACGTCAGACAAGGCTCGGCCGGCTGGCTATAGAAAACGCTCCAAGATCGAATGGACGCAGCTGAGCAGTTCATGGAATAGAAGAAAACAAGCGGGAAAGAGTTACCTGGGCCGGTGGAAACGATGCGGCAGGTGCAGGCCACTGCCGGAGCGCGGGGGGCGTGGAGACCGGCAAGCGCGCGGAATCCAGCGGCGGGCTCAAAGGCGGGGTCCCACCTGCAGGCGCGCGTGCAACACCGGAGGAGAAAGGAAGCCCGGGATGTCAGGATAATGCCGGAGCGTGGGGGCGTGGACACCGGAGAGAGCGCGGGATCCAACGGCGAGGTCGAAGTGCGGGTACACCTGCGGGGGCTGCCGAATCCGGCAGCGGGCTGGGGCGGCGACGGCGTCGGCAGGGGTTTCGCACTACAAAAACCAGCTGCAGGCTAGGCAGCGGCGAGGCCCGGCGACGGGCGTGCGCGTGGTCGAGGGGCGGCGGGGGAGGTGGGATGGGAACTATCGTGAGGGAGGTGAAAACGTGGTGGGGTCGGGGGAGGGGGTTGGGGGTGAACCGGGGAAAAAAACCGACGATAAAAATTGGTCGGGCGAGGGAGGGCTCGGGGCCAGGTGAGCCGCGGTGCGAGGCTCGGTGGGTGGGTGGGGGTAGGAAATAGCTATTTTCTACCCAGGTATAGTTTAGAGTTATAATATATATATATATATATATATATATAGGATATATCTATATCCTACCCTGGGGTCGATATAGCTATTTCGACCCCGAGCCATCCCGTAGCGCCGTGGCCGTAATCCCTCCATCCCTCACTCGGTTTTTTTCCGCCCGGTTTTTTTCCACCGGTTCCGACTGACCGATCCACCTCCCCACGCCCACGTTTTCAACTGGATCGGTCAGTTCCAGTCCCACCTCCCCGCGGCCATCGCCTCTCCGTCCCCGCCGCCGACCTCGCCGCCTATCGATCCCTCCCCCGGCCCCGCCGCCAGTCCCACCCCCCCCCCCCCCTGCCGTCGCCTCTCCGTCCTCGCCGCTGACCTCGCCGCCCATCGCTCCTTCCCCCGGCCCGCCGCCGTCCCTTCCACATCTGACGCCCTCCGCCACCCCTAGATCTCGCGCAGCTCCGTAGCCTGGCTCATCGCCCACGCCCGCCCCTCGCCCTTGCCGAGGCTCGCCGCCGGGCCTCGCACAGCCGTCGCCGCCCCCTCCCGCCGCATTTTGCTTGGCACAGCCGTCGCCGCCCCCTCCCGCCGCATTTTGCTGGAGCTCGCGCCCTTCCGCCCCGCCGCTGGAGCCCGCGCTGCCTCCCGTCTCCACGTATATTGCCGTGCGAATCCAGGTATGACTCCGCATTCCATCCCGTCTCTTGACCCCTCGTGCTCGCCGGTCTCCATCCCCACCGCGCTCTGGAATTGCCGCTGGACCCGCCGCATCGCCTCCACCGGCCCAGGTTTGCTTCATCTTTCCTCTATTCTTTATACTTCTCTGATGCGTCAATTTCTGCCATTCCCAGGATGGATACCGGTCAGCGTCTGGTGCATAGGATGCCTAACAACCCCAAGATAGTTGCTTTCGAGAGCACACAGCATAGGTCTCTGTTTTCTAACAAATGCACAACCTGCTGTTTTACTGCCACTCGTTTGTGATTTTTGACCTATGTTATAATTTATAAATTGTTCGTTTTATTCTTAGATTCGAGGTTCCTCTCCGCCCCGAGCTGTGGTCCTCATTTGCAGGGAGTGGTCGCACTGTGTCTCCTCCCCAGCTGCATCCAACACCACCTGTTGGCCCGAGTAATGCTTCTGCTGACAGCACCGGTGACTTCACGGATGTTCCTGACAAAGGGAGGAAGAAGCCTGTTCGCCGAAAGAGAAATGTTTCTGACATTCACAACAAAGATTCTATGCACGCAGGTGGCTCCCGTCGGATGAAGAAGCAGCAGCCCTCACATCGTCCTTCAAATCAAAAGAACGTTGCAGCTGATAGGTCGAGAAGAGTGACTGATTATTTCCATTCATCAGAAGGTCCTGAGGTATGGTCCAACCCATAGCTTGAATTATATGATCTCTAATATAACATCCAGTATTGGCAAATTTGCTCGCAGACACCGTTAAAACGTGGTCTTTGCCAGAAGCCACTATGAAATTGTGTCTTTGCTAGAATCCATTACAATTCCATGGATATTTGCTGGAAGACATCATGGCTCGTATAATAACATTAAAATCTGAAACAGGTCACGAAACATCTGAATCTGACTGAGATTACCCCTGCCCTTTACACAGTCACAACGAACACCAAAGCCTGAAGCCTGTAGGACGAATTGGGGTTCATCCTACACAGACAATAGCACAAATTGCTGGAGAATCAACACATAGAATGATTTAATTTACAATAACGAGTCCAATTGCACAATTCAGAACCTAACTACCCAAAGTTAGCACTAACCCAAGGAGAAAATCTAGCTGAGATATGATGTAGTCTCCATCTTGCAACCAAGGCCACCGTCGAAGCTTGTAAGCTGACTAGTAGTTATATGTTTTATGAGATGATTCAGTCTGTTACGACTTCACAGAACTTCAAGAGTAATTACGTTGAAGCGAAAACATTATTGATATGATATAATCTGAATTGTTTTATTGCACATTCTATCTAGCTTTGGATCACATACACTGTCATTTAGATGTGCATCACACAACCAGCAATTTGGAAGATCTTTCATGTGTTTTACTGCAGGGATTCGTTATCCTCACTTTACTTGGCCTTCTTTACACAGCCTATGTGATCTAACTGGCAGCCCCAACGCTCCTGTGTGCTTAGTAAAGTAAATGATTTTAGTCTCCACTGGAGTTGCCAAGGGAACATCAACTCCTAAAAATCATCATAAAGGAACAACAGTAAATGATGTGATAAATTTACTAAGCTTCCGCGATACATAGAAATCTGTCAGAATAATTATCAACTCCAAGCATACCCACCAGTAGCTACTTAGCATTTGTTAGCATCATTGATGCTGAGCGACACCACGACCTGCAAGTCCTGGTCTATACCAATGAAGGCCATACAAATCCACTTCACATCCTGCAATTATCACTGGAATTCCTATATCACTGTCACATATCAGCCAATGCTGTTCTTAATCCAGTATTCAAGGCATGCTAATCGCAGCATCCTATCCTATTCCTTTATGCCAGTTACTTTTGATAATAGTTTCTGTAAATGATTTAAAATAACATGATGAGCTAACAATATCGCATGTGTCACTGAAGACCTTGACATATGAATGAAAAAGTATGGAAATAGAAATCTGAATGTGAGTCACCACGATATGACATTGATCTGTTTGTTACTCAAGTGGATATAAATGCAAGGAACCATTAAAATAAATTCGAAAAGGTTTCTGTCTAATCACAAATAAGAATGCATAATCAGTCAGAATGCACATTATATGATTAATTTGCCACATTATTGATCAGTCAAAATTGACCATAACAATTTAGATTTACAATAATCTATTTACGAGAGTAGTGATTTACCGGAATCGATGCTCCTTATTTGTGATTTATGGTAATTTGTTTCTAATTGGTTACTAGAATTTGTGCCCCTAATACGTCATTTGCCACAATTCTGTAGCAAGTTATATCTTTAATTTACCACTCTACGTGATCACTAAAGGACTAGTAAATTATGAGAATTATGTACTATATATGCAGCCTGGTAAATTACTACAAGCTCGATCAATCATTAAAAAATATATTTGACGCAAAATGTATGCAGCCTGGTGTATATAGTAGTAAACCTGACTACCTACAATCAGATCACCATTACATAGTATTTTTTGGTACACATACACAACAGTATCTATGCTAATTAGGCAACACAGAGCCACACATTTACTATAACAGAGATCTGCAAGAACAAAAAATCAGTAAAATTGGGATGTGGTGACAAAGAAATCGTGAATGAACTAAACATGTTGAAATCGGCTTGCATAAAAAAGTAGTAAATTATATGGTGAATTGCTAGAATGCATTGGAGTGATTTACCATAATCTGTCCATTATATATGAATTACTAGAATCCATGCCTAATAGTACTATAAATCTGGGAACTGAGATGTACAGGAGCTTTGTAAATGATTTATTAGATTATGTCCCTGACATATGGTTTAAGATAATTCTGTATTTTTTTAAAAGCTGTGGCAAGAATGTCACCACAAAAGGGTTGGCATTACCAGAAGTGAATTCAGCTAATTCAGCTAATTTCAATCCGCAAGATTGACAAACAGAAAATATGTCACTATGAGAAAGGGTCACCACCGAAATAAAGAGAGCATGCCTAGCTCAAAATCGCCTGTTTGAACCCTTGCTCCTGCTGCTGACCTGCATAGATATCAGATAAACAAACGGCTGATGCCCGGCCTGCTCGGGCAAATGTACACAGTTTAGTAGTGTCTCCTAGCAGTGACATTTTTTTAGTGGTTCACGGAAAAGACCACATTTTAACGGTGTCCAGGGTTAAATTTTCCCATCCAGTATTTACTGCACATTTTGTTCAATATATTCCTGGACACAGACTTCATTTTATATAGATTTCCTGGCTAGGTACATACTCCAATGTGTCATTTTTTTCATAACATTTTTGGCTCACCACAATGCCTCGTTTCGTTGCCAGGTTCCCCATAGGCCCAATAGTGGTGGAAGCCGTTCTTCCATTCCGAACGCTAGGTGCAATCCTGCTTTTGGCATGCCCAATGCCCAATTCAGAACCCCAGAGCTACACATTCCTCGAATGCGTGACTTGTTAGCAACCCAACTGGGTTTCCTCTCTGGCCGCCCATTGAAAGCGTTCCTGCAAATGTTTGATCAGTTTGATTTGACATTATCGGAAAACACCAGGGCCATCCAATCATCTCTATGCAACATTGCCAGAGCACCTTTCCATCTCGCAGAACAATGCCGTCCGGTTATAGATGAGATTATAGCTGCACAGAGATCTTCCGATCCTAACATTGTAGGCGAGCCTTCATGGAGGAACAATGGACTCGGTGAAGATGACACTGCTGATCAGGCTCGCAATGGTAATACATATTGATTATTCTTTCTCTTTCATATTTTATTACATTCATTGAAATTCTTATTAATTGTTCATACTAATCTCCATTGTAATATGTCGTATCTTTTATGTGTATCAAGCATCTGAGCATGGACATAGGACCTCGAGTACCCCAAGTGCTGAGTACTCAAATGACGTCAACAGAGAAGATGACGGCCATAACACTTCACACACAGGTACCACTTTTCGTTACTTACCTCATTCCATTAATATTCATATCATGACCCCTGTACGAGCCACGTACCCCCACTTTTTTGCTCAATTTTCATTCGTTGCTTTCCTAGCTCAAACTGCACTTCTTACATCACCTACTACCCAATAACAACGTCACGGCGTCAATGCACACTTGTTGGCATTACTTCCAGCATTGTTCATCATGTTTGCATGTAATTTCGATTTTATTAATTGTTTTGTACAGTTTAATCATGAGAATTGTGTACAGATCCTATACAACCATCTTCTAGTTGCCATTCTGAACCAAACAGCAGCCATGACATGGGCAGAATGAACCCTCTCTTTGATGCAATCTCTGATGAGCAGCATATAATCCACCCTTGTGTATCCAGCCATGAGACGGCCCCTGAACCAGACAGTGAATCTCCGAACAAGGTTGTGATCAAACAGAGGCCAGCCGGTAAACGCATGATACAGAAGCCAGCTAGATTTTGCTCTCCATTCAAGTATGGAGTTATGTCTCGCCCTCCACCCAATGTGGAGTCCACTCTCAATTTGTTGGAGTTCCTGTGTGCTGACAACTCCCCGCTAAGAAGGTTTCTAGTCATATCCTTTTCTGTATATGATTCGTCTCTCTTACATTTTTATATCTGCTGAATGAAAAAATTTGCAGCTCACCAGTGATCCAGTTTGGCACCACCCCTTTGTCCGGTGCCATAGTTGCACAGTCATTTGCCGATTCCTCCCTGTCGGTGGACCCTATATTCATGAATGGCTTCGTGAAATGCATAATATACGATGACTATTTCATCAGACCTGAATGCCATGGTTACAGAATTTTCTTCGATGCTGTTCTCTCTGTATGATATTTCTTGCACTTATACTGGAGTACATACCTGTATTGTTTGTCTCCCTCACCATTCTAATGATCTGTTATGATTTTGTCTCCATTTAGGCAACTCTTAGTGTTGAGTCAGCCGAAGGTGATTCTTCTGGTCCCAAATACAGTGAATCTGATGCACTTGCAGCTATTCGTCGGTCTCTCCCTTTCACCGATTTGAAGAAGGCCAGGCTGGTACGTGTTCTTTGCACATAGATTCAAAGTTGCTACACCACGTGATGCTACACACAAGCAACTTAATTAGTTGATACCCTGCAATATGCATTTTGCACATATATCGTTTGCAGTAACCTATGCTTCTCAGTAGCTCATGATAACGTGAGCTATGATTCTTTTTACAGTAGTTAGCCATTCTTATCTGACTTGTTCCGTTGTCCTTTTGCAATTGTAGTTGTTTATATTTTATTTGTGTATATTACTCAACCTAACTCTTTCTAACATAATCAGCACTTCATCTCGTTATGCAGATCCTTCTCCCTGTCCTCCACAGGCAGCATTGGTCGGTGTATTGCGTCAACCTTGGCCAATCACGGATTGATGTACTTGACTCGATGGATTATAGTTCTGACGGTGACAACAGCTGGGACTCGTACCACTCTCACATGGGGAAAACAATCATGCAACGTCTCAGTGATGCTTTGTCTAAGGCTGCACCCCGCAAATTTGTATCCTTCAAAAACTGGAGACATGTGAAAGTCAAAGTTCCTGTCCACAAGAGCCTTTATGACAGTGCGTTCTTTGCTATGAAGTTCCTTGAATTCTATGATGGTGATGGCCATGGCTCACTAAAGGCTGACATAGCAGTAGTAAGCTATTATCTGCTACTTTCATATCTTGCCGCATTTTATTGTTTTTCCTTTTCTCAATATCTTTACTTTTGTCAGGATCGATCAAAAGAACAACGTGCTGAGATGCTGTACTATCTCACCTTTCACTCGGAGAACAAGCTGCATCCGTTGCCGGAAGCCCTTCTTCAGTTTCGCATATCTGATCATCACCCATTTTTCTATTAGCCATTTTCTCATTTTCTCATGTACATATGTCGCCTACTCATCATTTGTCTTTCTTTCCCAGAATGTTAGTGAACTAGTTTACTTTGTAAATGTGAATCAAATATGCTATATGACTTGGTCCTTTGTCTATGCTCGTACATGTCTTGGGATTATGACGTCCATTTTCCTCTTCAATCTTATTTTTCAACATTTATTGGTTTAGTGAATGGATGTATCATCCACACTGTATTCTGCATCTGACGCAAATACCACGTTCTCTTTTTAAAGATAGTTCACTGCACAGATTGCTAAAAGGAATAACATTCCAACCCTCAATTGCTAAAACGAATAACATTCCAACCCTCAATCGGATTGTCAATTGATCCAAATTAATTGCTAGTGAATGGCGCACATGTCAGCGACTAACTCTTTAACCAAACAAGGTAAACAGAAAAACTCATACCCCTAACCATTTCATCATCATTCCGATCAAGAACAATTATTAATTTTCGTACTCAACAACATACGTGTTGCTATTTTACTACAATACTTAGCTCGGCCATATCGTTCATCTTCTTGAATCGGTCATCGTACTTACAAGTGTGCCTATGCGCTTGACATGTGGCATCTCAATCCATATCTCGTATTCCGTTTGAATGCATTCATTCCACGTGTCGTCTCATCACTATTCATTCTCGATAGACCTCTTCTTTACCGTTGCATGTTGTACTCATGCATGTTGTTGACCTTTTCTGCTTTCTTGTTAGAGGCTTTGTCATTCATTTTGTATTATGCATGCATTTTCTATTTATTAAGACATGCAAAGGCTCATGTCAAACCCAAAAAAAGTATGACTCACGCAACCTCACGCAACTCATGTAAAGCCTCATGTACCCCCAACCTATTTAAGACATGCAAAGCCTCATGTTCCCCCAACCTCACGCAACTCACACCTCTTAGTAGTCTATCAGGCTTCAATTACTGCCCACCGATGTCGAGTTCTAGTGTCATATCTTATGACGAGGACTCTGATTACGAGAGCCAAGACAATGACCATCACAATGTTCCTGACATTTGGGATAGCAATGTCAGGAACTTACTAGCCCGTCTTCATAGGGGCGAATCCGGTACGCATATTGTTAATGAGCACCCACCCCCTGCCTACGAGATTTCCCATGCTGATCCCGACTGCGATGCACAGTCTGCTCTCCAGAAGCCGAGTAAGGTACAGAATATAAACCACTCGTTAATTCATTATCCACTATGGTTGGCATGTGGTTAATTTAGATTTTTTATTTTTGTCAGGATCATTGGTTCTACGAGATGGAAGATGCATATAGGGAACCAAAGGTTCTTATTAATATTTTCTTATATTTTTTCTTGATTTGTGGTCTTACGTTGATATGACTTTTTAATTATATGCATGCCACCATTTTTTTTCCCACCACAGGTCGACAGTCGATCGTCCACTACAAAAGAAAAGCCTAGTTGGTGGCACAAGATGAAGCATGCCGCCATGCATGGGACTCCAATTTCTGATGAGGTGAAAAATGACCTTATTGACCGGTTCCCACCTGATGATGAAATGTTCAAAAGACAGTGCTGGTACTCTCGAGCTATTTGCGATGTTTGTGATCCTCAGGCCCCCACTTGTTACTTATGCGGGTTCCAGAATCACTTGCAACCACAGTGCCCATCGCCTAGGAAATGGAGGCTTGAGAAAGAAGGGGATCATGACATATTAAATATGAAGTGAAGAGTGCTTTCAGGCCACTTTATGGAAACAATTTCCTTTTTTTAAACATTTGTCATTTCTATTTTTTATCAAACTAATTAATCTACGTTGTTAGACTCCCTTTGACTTGATGTTATTCGAAATAAAGTCAATTTTACATCCCATTAGTTCCAATTTTTTTCATAAAATTTCAAAATGGAAATGGCACAGTGAGACAAAAGAACAACGCGCTGAGATGCTGTACTATCTCACCTTTCACTCGGAGAACAAGTTGCACCCACTGCCAGAAGCTCACCAGTTCCGCATCTCTGATCATCATCCTTTTTTCTATTAGCAACCTTTTTCTTGCACATCCACAGCCTTATCGTCACATTCCACCTTCTCTCAGAATGTCACTGTAAATAACCTTACCATGTACATGTTTATCATATATGTGAATTTGTTTGGTCCATTTTTTTGTCCATACTGCATCTGTGGTTTTATGCTACAAAGTATTGCAGCGTCGCTGCCTATCCATTATACCCATCATTTCAAATTGTTTGGGTGACGTCTTTAGAATAATAAATTTGTGCATGCTTTCTGGTGTAACCCCTCGTTAGATCGCCTGAATGACCAATTAATTGGTGCCCAAAGCTGTCGACGGCTTCTGATGATCAGATTCAGTTTAGATTCCCTTGCCCGCACGAGGTCGCTCATTTGGCTGTATGGTCACCGGTGGAAATGTGGTTGCAGCATGTTCGCCACCACATGATGACATGGATTCGGACAATGGATGTACCTACTGAATGTGGATGTTGCGAATGGAATGAGTACATACATATACCCAATATAGGCCTCCGGTTGGTCTACAAAAACCTATGATGCATGCGTGGTAAATAGACACGCCGGCTCAAAAGGGATAAATATGGAAATTTGTGCGACATGCAAAACTTACAAAAATAGCACTTACGAGATAGGGGGCGCAGATAGGTGGGAATTGGCCGCGAATGGAATGAGTACATACATATACCCAATATAGGCCTCCGGATGGTCTATCCAAACCTATGATGCATGCGTGGTAAATAGACATGCCGATCAAAAGGGAAAATTATGGAAAATCATGCGACATGCAAAACATACAAAAATAGCTCTTACGAGATAGGGGGCGCAGATAGGTGGGACTTGGCCACGAATGGAATGAGTACATACATATACCCAATATAGGCCTCCGGATGGTCTACCCAAACCTATGATGCATGCGTGGTAAATAGACATGCCGGTCAAAAGGGATAAATATGGAAAATCGTGCGACATGCAAAACATACAAAAATAGCTCTTACGAGATTGGGGGCGCAGATAGGTGGGACTTGGCCACGAATGGAATGAGTACATACATATACCCAATATAGGCCTCCGGATGGTCTACCCAAACCTATGATGCATGCGTGGTAAATAGACATGCCGGTCAAAAGGGATAAATATGGAAAATCGTGCGACATGCAAAACTTACAAAAATAGCACTTACGAGATTGGGGGCGCAGATAGGTGGGACTTGGCCTTAGAGTGAAATCAGATGTGTGAAATAGTCGTGGCCACTATTTTAGACACTGGTACAAAACAACTGTGATCCAATACACGTTTGCTGCATGCCTTAGGACCAGGTTAAGATTTGACGTAGCAAGAATGATCATTTGCTGCAATCGAACTAGGCTCACAACACATATAAAGGCACTGGGTATCCCGGTACTGCATAAGGAACTATACAACTGCAGAGATGCCTAAGATAACAGACCAACTGTCGGTTGATGAATATTGGGACCATTATCAGAACAAAATGGTGTTGAAGGATGTTCCCGATATATGTGAAAGTAGTGCCACCAAGAAGGACAAATGCGACAAAGGGGTGGTTGTCGTGAAGAAAATGAAGAAGGTATGGTGTACTTACTTTTGTCACTGTTTGTCATGCGTATTTTTAGTTATTTGATGTCACATTTGTAATCAGCACATGTATGTTGCATAGGAGGTAGCACGACCAACTGAAAAGCCGACTAGGTTCCAAATCGAACATGACAAATTTATGAGCGATATTGTATACGAGGGGTTGTGCCTTGTAGAAGGGGAGCTCCCGGACAAACTAGCCAGGAATGGCTCAACGGAAGGCGAGATTAGCACGGTGAGCTTGATTCTTTCACTCAATTCGTTGGGAAAAAGAATACGACGATTGTATATAGACTGTGATCAGAATGTATCCAACTGTTGCAGGTTGTGGAGAAGACAGAGTATGAGGTTGACAGTAAAATTGTAGGGTTTAAACATGGTCCACGGATCTGATATATCAGGTAGATAATAGGCGAGTGGTGGATTTGTAATAAGATTATATTTTTAATAAAGCAATCAGTCGTCAATGTCCGTACTATCATTTCCTTCTGATTCACTTTCCAACTCCTCATAGAAGTTCTCTGGCATATCCTTCTGACGTGTGATGCATGCGTGGTAAATAGACATGCCGGTCAAAAGGGATAAATATGGAAAATCGTGCGACATGCAAAACATACAAAAAATAGCTCTTACGAGATAGGGGGGCGCAGATAGGTGGGACTTGGCCTTAGAGTGAAATTGTAGGGTTTAAACATGGTCCACGGATCTGATATATCAGGTAGATAATAGGCGAGTGGTGGTTTTGTAATAAGATTATATTTTTAATAAAGCAATCAGTCGTCAATGTCCGTACTATCATTTCCTTCTGATTCACTTTCCAACTCCTCATAGAAGTTCTCTGGCATATCCTTCTGACGTGTGATGCATGCGTGGTAAATAGACATGCCGGTCAAAAGGGATAAATATGGAAAATCGTGCGACATGCAAAACATACAAAAAATAGCTCTTACGAGATAGGGGGGCGCAGATAGGTGGGACTTGGCCTTAGAGTGAAATTGTAGGGTTTAAACATGGTCCACGGATCTGATATATCAGGTAGATAATAGGCGAGTGGTGGTTTTGTAATAAGATTATATTTTTCATAAAGCAATCAGTCGTCAATGTCCGTACTACCATTTCCTTCTGATTCACTTTCCTACTTCGTCTTTTACCAACGTTCTTTGAGCCTGGACGCTGGAGAAAGAAGGGGATCATGACATATTAAATATGAATTGAAGAGTGCTTTCAGGCCACTTTACGGAAACAATTTCCGTTTTTAAACATTTGTCATTTCTATTTTTGATCAAACTAATTAATCTTCGTTGTTAGACTCCCGTTGACTTGATGTTATTCGAAATAAAGTCAATTTTACATCCCATCAGTTCCAATTTTGTTTCATAAAATTTCAAAATGGAAATGGTACAGTGAGACAAATCCTACATGTCATTACGACTCCAAATCAGTTATTATCCCAGACGTTGCATTACTCATAAACAGACAACAGACACTTCGTTACATCACAGGTGTATACAGATCATATCCTGAGACCCTTTCTACACATCATTACATCATTTTGGCTAATACAGCTCGTCTGGAACTACAATTGATCAATCAGTCGTCAATGTCCATCTCATCAGTTCCCTCCGATTCACTATCCAATTCAGCATATCTGTTATTTGGCATAACCTTCTGCCGTGTTCTTCGCCTTTCCCCACCCCCATCGCGTCCATCGTCCTCCTTCATTCTTTTACTCTTGTTCGTCGCGCCTGGGGGCCTCCCTGATCCCCTCTTGTTCCTCATTTCTTCAAGGCGTTGTTGGTTTTCTGGCAATGTTGGGCACGTACGTGCGTTATGTGGCGCGTAAAATCCACATACGTGGCATTTTTTTGTCCCCTTTTTTGGTCCCTTTGCTCCTAGTGTAACTTCCTTCTTTTCCGACTCCGTCTTAGTTCGTCCCTTTGGTTTGGCCCTCGGAGGAGGCTCCCTACTGATATCTGCATGCATGATCTTGGAAACCTGCAATGTCACAAATTGTCAATAATATATACTGCACATACTTCATTGTTTCTATCACAAACTCCAATATATCTCACCGTATCATCTGTTGTAGTCAAGTTCTGACTATGATATGCTTCCACTTGTTGTCCTTCCCCACCCCCCCTTGCCATGTTGGTCTCCTTTGTTGGAGTAATTATCAGCCTCCCAGCCACAACATTCTGATCCTGCAACCAAAAACAGTGATTTCAATGAGATCGATTCATATATCGATTATGCATTTGCAGTGTTCAGCCCCATGACGTGTAAACACATTTATTTTGCTAACTCGCCCTTACATTTGTTGGTAATGCCAATACTTGGTGCTGCCCTCCTACCACCGTTGGCCCCCCTTCCCTAGACGACAAGTCACTAATAGCCTGCAAATATACACCTCAATCTTAGCTCCCCCAAAAAAAATTGCGTTCATAAGTTATGTTTGTTTTTATGAAATTAATTTTTTACCCTAGAACAGCTCCCAGCATCATGAGAACTGAAAAATGGTTCTCTACACTCCCATGTCCTTCCATCAACATCAGCTTCTGCTCCACCATTAGCCTCCTGTGCACGACAACCTTACTGTTAGTATGATATCATTACAACACTTGCGTCTATGTACACATCCTATCCCTGCTTAATCAGATTTATTTATTCCTACCTCTACGGTTGCTTGTGTTTTTCCTTTACTTGCCGTAGGACCAATGTCTTGTGGCATCAAACTTAACTCCTTGAATAGGCTGTCTAGCGCAACTAGCGCTTTGTCGCAGCCAGGCCCCGACATGCTGCCAGCTCGGACAACTTTCATAGCCCGTGGGACAAGAAGATGTGTCCTATAGCTCCTTGTGTTTCCGTCCTTACCTACTATACACTTGTCACACCTATCAAAGTTCAGGTCTCTCCTTGCAAACTTTGTGTACCGCAATGGAATGTAATCCTCATGTATTTTCGAACTTGGGTCTGGATAAATGCTCGTAACAGGTGTGCACAGAATAAACCTGCAATGTATTTGGAACGTTAAATTTTATCATCATGATTACTTATCACACGCTACCTAGCAATATGCCAGTACTATCTCCCATACCTGTGTGATCCCACTCCTTGCACTCACATCTGTAGTCATGTTTTTCTTTGTTCACCGTAACTTTGAACTAGTGTTGCCCCCAAGTTATCTTGCTGTACTTATTTGTGTGAGTGATCAGATAGTCATGCTTCCCCCCGTCCGGATCTTCCACAAAGCCGTACGCTGTGGCGTCCTCCATTTTCTTCTCAAATTCGTTGAACACTCCTCTAGTATATATCTTTGACAGCTGCAGCTCAAACTGCCACTTGTTCTTGGTCAAAGTCTTGCTCTGTTTCATCAACACGAGAAGGTTACAATCCTTTTTTCCATCAGTACAAGACTACGGAGGCTAATATTTTGCTAACTAACATGATGTTTTCTTACCGTGCCAAGATACGTCGCTGTATCATGTTTCACCATCCTAGTATGCATGAAATTCATGGTTTGTTTTGCAAACCTGTGAAGCGCGGTCCTCTTGTTCACAAATCCCTTCTTGATTAGAAAATTCGTGCACTCACTCCGCTGTGTTGAAGCCATACGACCACAATACTCATCCTTAAAATATGCTGGTATGTAACTCTTCCGTTGTTGGTACAAGCTTTCCATTGTTGGGTCATTACCGAGCTCAAACTCATCCACAAGTTCTTTCCATGCAGCCTCAAATTCAGTCGGTGTTAACGGGTGATTCAGCACAGAGTAGAATTTTTCCTTGAAGTCCCCCTTAGCATGCATTCTAAACAGATCGTTCAGGTGCGGCATGACCTTGTTAACCACATGCCATCGACATATCCTGTGTCTCACGCCTGGGAACTCCTGCGCTATCGCCGACTCCATTGCCTTGTCTTGATCTGTACCAAAGTATAACACGAATCATGTCAGCTAAAATGCTCCAAATCTTCATACACTCATATATATTTTGTGCCTACATTATCATCGTGTTCCACTTACCAGTCAGAATGCATCTAGTCCTGTTTTCACCCATGCATCTTTTGAAAGCTTTGAACACCCACTCAAAAGTCGGGATAGTTTCATCCCCCAGTAGGGCACATCCAAATACGGTGTTCTGGAGATGATGGTTGGCACCCACAAAGATTGCAAGTGGTTTATCATATTGGTTTGTCTTATGAGTGGTGTCAAACGTCATCACGTCTCCAAAATCTGCATACTCCCCCTGCATGCTTGCGTGGCTCCAAAACAAGCTATGGATCTCATTCTCGCTCCCCCGCTTTACTGCCCACCGAAACTGAGGGTTCTGGACCTGGCAATCTTGGAAGAAATCTAAGAGCTTGTCTATGTCATTTTCATTCTCCGCCCTCACATTGGCAGCTTTCCTGTTCACCAATTACATGTCAAATTACCATATACATGTTTACATACATATCCTCTTATTATATTGTAAATGAAGCACTCACCGGTTCTCTAGGTCTCGTGATGTAATTGGTACATTCTCCACTCCATCATGCATGCACCGAACTATGTTGTTTATGCTTTCCGGTGCGACTCCACAACCTTGCAGTTCATCGACATACTCCAAGAATGCTTCATCTTTTACCTTGTGCGACTTGTGATTCTTGACTTCTTCAGGTGTAAGCATCGGGTGGTTGTGGTCCAGGATTGCCTTCTCTACCACAACTGCTTCAACATTTCTAAATTTATCAAACACATATCTAATCTTCAAATTCGCCTTGCATCCTGTCTTCTTTGATGTATTGTTCCTTACACGTGGAGATCCTGGATTTTTCTTATTAGAGTATTCATGCTTGCCCTCGCAGGAACACCTAAAAACCCTGGAGTTCGCTTTACCGTTGCCCACATTGATTCCAAAACCTGTATGCCTTGCATATCTAAGGTAGAATGCTTTGGCTTCACCTTCTGACCTGAACCTCATCCCTTCTTCCGGCATGAATGCGGGGTTGATACTGTCTTTCTGATGATCATTGCAAAACATGTGATCAGCTCATACCACCAACAACACAATCGATATGGTGTGAGTATTTTAAAAAAGGTAAAATTTCTCTTCATATATTAATGCATCTTCACTATTGCAATGCCAGTCGATTATCTAATGGTGCCATTTTTCTGTGTTTTTTATACTGATATCGTGCTCCTCTATACAGAGTATGTTCGTCACTTGATGTTTGTTAGTCGCACGAATGTAACAGACCCTAATCGAGCATGTTCTATTTTTTGCAAGCAGTACATGCATGAATAAATTCAGAATTTAAAAATCACTGTAACTTACATGTTTGTAGGTACGCTCCACCTCATGAATTTCTACCCCCCTTGCAGTCGCAGCTGGAATAGGCGACAGCATATATTTCCTAGATTTATCACCAGCACTTGTCCCTGTCTTCACACATCCTTCATCCCTGGCAACACCAACTCGTTCCGGAGAAGGCCAGCAGCCAGTCACCATCTCCCGTCCAGCCGCCGCTGGAATATCTTGCGTCTCTGACGCATTAACCCTCCATCGTGACATGCATGCCATCGATGTCGATGGTTCGTCCATGCCGCCATGCGCTGGGTGCACAGTTTGCCTTGCTGGGGATGGGAATCGGGCAACATCATCTGCAGTCTGCTCTCCTTCATTAAACAAGTGCCTCCGACAACTCATGCCTCTCTCTGTTGCCATCAACACCTACACACAGTTTAGTTTTTGCATACGAATCAATGTGACGCACCAATCTACGTTTGAAAATACAAACGATCAACCACACTTGTTTTTACAGAGCTCCTTGAGGATCCATCTGTTATCAAACTTTGAATCCGGCATCAAATCAGAATCGCTTATCAGGAATTACCGGTCTTTGGCTTCAGGTCCCTTTGCAATTACATCGGCAGCACCATCAGCACGTGCGACTCCCAGTGGCAGCGGATGGCTGCAGCCAGATGCCGTTCCAAGACGTGCGACTGCAAGTGGGAAGCGGGCGATGTCCAGCGACGCGAGGGTGTTGACGTCGCGAGGCTTCCTGCGACGATCGCGTGGAGACGGGGCGATGTCCAGCGACGCGAGGGTGTTGACGCGAGGTTTCGCAGTGGGAGGCCGGCAAGGATCGCGTGGAGACGGGCGATCGTCCAGCGGCGCGCTTTGCCGATCCAAATTGTCGCAGGAAAACGGGGAAGAAGGAAACCGTCGATTTGACTCGGTAGAAAAAAAAATCGGACGCGGTGTTTGCCGAGCGGGAGCGGGACGGGGTGGGCTCGGGGTCGAAATACTTATTTTGACCCCTGGGGTTGATATAGCGTTGGCCTATATATATATATATATATATATATATATATATATATATATATATATATATATATATATATATATATATATATATATATATATATATATATATATATATAAAGCATATTAATTTTAAAGAAAGATTAAAAAAAATTGGTTGATGTTACATTCATCAAGTTTATATGCTTCGTTTGATAGGTTAGTATGTTGTACAGATTGAGTCTAGTGGACACGTGCGCGGCCACTCGCTTGACTGGTTAGTACGCGTCGTTTTGTAGGTTGGTATGCACCGTGTTGCTTGGGTCTCGTTTTGTAGGGTGGTATGTCTCGTTCTATAGGTTTGGTATGTTGTACAGATTTATCTGCGATTTATTCTGGATTTATCTGCGATTTATTCCAGGAGAGTGCGCCTGCCAGCGGGGACAACGGGGCCCCGCAAAGTGCGCGAGGGTACGTTGAACATGTTGTATGACTCTTTGTCGAGGTTGATATGACATGGCAGTTTGTATGCTACATTTGATTGATATGTATGATCGTGGTCCGTGCTGAAATTTGAAAAAAATCAAAAAATATATTCACAATGGATCTCAAATTGTCCGTAAAAATGTCACGAATCTAGTGGTAAAAACCATTTCTCAGTTGAATGTTCGAGTGAAGAATTATCGCGAAAAAAAGGAAGAAAAATGATGGGCATTCATGCATGCATGCATGCGTCAGGTGGCAGGTGTGTCAGGTCGCATTTGTCAGCTCTGTTCACTAGGATCATATGACCCCGACAATGTTTTTGTATGACCTTGCAGTGCAGTTTAAATGACAGAAACTTTATATGCCCGTAACATTAGGTTTGTATGACGTACTGACCAGTGGCGTGGGGACCAGGTGACGCGCGTAGAGAGGTGGGAGGTGGGAGCATGTGGGTGGGGGCTAGCTGGTGGGTTGGACCAATAGTAGGTTGGTTGGCTGGGGCTTCCAATAAGCATAGGAAGCCCTGGGCTCCCAATAGTCGCACTATATATATATATGTGTGTGTATACCCATTGACATAATTGCCAGAAAAAATATTTGAATATGACACTCTTGGGAGTAACATGCATAAGGTTCTTCAAGATTGAGAGATGTCATAAACCTAAAACCATTTTCTATTTTCTATGATTAAAGGTAAATTTTTTTAGCCACTTCAAGGATTAATGGTTCAAATTTTCAGAATTATATATCCATTAAACATGTTAAAAAATTCAAATATGAGCCTCAAATGGGTTTCAACAATTAGAGAGCTCATATACCTAAAACCATATTTATATGATTAAAGGCATTCTTTTACTGAATTTGATGCACAAATATAAAAAACAGTAAATAAATTATCCAAAAAATCGAATTACAAGATTAAACTGCAAGTTTAAGACCACACTCGAACTCTTACGAATTTAGAGGGGTTATCCACGACAAATACCATGCCAGGCTCTCGTTTTGTTTTGCCCTGCGAACCCTTATAGGCTTGCGAGCACTGCTAGTGCTAGGCATGTGAAGGCGGGATGGTGTGCATGCGTTGCTGGGCGGGTGGTGAATAGATCAATAGATGGTGACTGCGGGCTGTTGCTGGCGGGAAGCAGCGGCTGGGGCGAGAGTCAGCATGGACGCCGGCGCATACCTGCGTTTCTGAGCGGATCGGAGCCAATCTCTGCAGGCGGGACTCGGCAGAGTCCTTGACGTGCAGCCGTGCAGGTCAAGGACGTGCGGCTACGGGCGTAGTTTCGGACGGCGCACATCTGGTGGATGTTTCAGACGGTGCCTTATCGTTCGAGTGTATGTGTATCTCGGGGTATCTCGGCTTCAGGCAGAGCTTGTGTGCGGATGAGATTTGGTTCAGGATGACGGCAGGTTCGTCGTCTTCAGGCAACAACTACGATCGGCTTCGGATCGCGATTGCAACAGCAGCGTTACATGCTACGGTGCGGGATTAATGACATGTCGAACTCCCATTACAGTGTGATAACGAGCTGTATGCTAGCTCCGTGCGTCGTGCGCGAGCGTTGGAGTCAGTTTGCCATGATGGCTTGCTGAGCCATGCTTGAGTTCCTCACATACAGGTAAAGAACTAGGAAAGATTGCGCGCTAACGCCGCGCCTGTTATAGATTACGTATATATAATCATTTGTCATTATACGGGTGGTTTTAGATTCTCTATATTATTTAGTTTTGGTAATCACATGTAACATATATGAAAGAACCTCAGGCTACTGAACTGTAGTAGGTAATGTGCACAGAAGGTAGACACAAAATAGTGATCATGGATAGTGATGGTTCATTCTAGCATGACCCCTCGGCAAATTCAGATGGCGCAACGCAGATGTTCTCGACCATAGAGAGTGTGGCCATGGTGACACAAAGTGCGCACCTACCGGGGCATTCTTCTATTGCTGCGCTAGTTCCTGGGAATAGAGGACCGGAAGGACACGTTGTGACATTGGTGGCCTGTTAGCCGACGACAACAAAGAAAATGGAGAGGACAATCTGAAAGGAGCAACACGGTCTAGCGAACACATCCTCCCAAAACGGTGGCAGCGAGTTTCACACGTGAAGTTGAAGAGCACAAGGAGGGTGGTGCCTCTTTCCATGGCAGCGACACCACCTCTGATCCGAGCAGGGCTCGAGCGGAGGATAGAGAAGGCGAGTTGACACATGATGAAGAAATTGGGTGAGTAGCTGAGGAGCGCAATGTTTGTGTCATGTTCTCAACTTCGTGGGGGAGGCAATGACGGCTCTCTAATGCGTAAGGGCACTACAATTTCATTTGCCAACAATACAAAATATTAATATGTGACGACCGAGCAATTACGTAATAGCGCAACGCTAGAAGCCTGCAACAACGTGGCAAGTGAGGACGCACCGACTCTCAGTGAGCTCGCTTTCTTTCGGTGACATGGATGTACCTATTTCTTCTGAAGACAATGCCGAAATACCAGCACGCGTGACGCTCGTATGAAAAGCGCAACTTAGAAAGTCTGGAACGACGTGGCAAGTGAGTATGCACCGACTCTAGGTGGGCACGCTTTTTAGTGCATATATATGTATTTATTTTTTGTAAAGACAAAATCGAAATAGTGCTCGTATGAAAAAAATTCTTTCGGTAACATAGATGTACCTATTTTTTACTTATTTTTCCAAATACAAAATGAAAATAGTGCTCATATAGAAAAAAGAAAAAAATAAAATGAAAAAAAGATGCTACAGTACTCGAATCGCTGGGAGGGCGTCAAACCTCCAGCGATATAGAGGTACTTATACGTCGCTACAGTGCTAGAAGCCCTTAGCGTGCGTGAAATCTCCCAGCGATCGCGCCTGGTTCTTCTATGCGTGCCAATATGCAGTACCGTGCGATGTATAGAGACCAGGCGGAAACGATTTGTTCCATTGCCAATGAGTTTAAGACACGCGTTGAGCATATGTTGGGAACCATAGCAAGCTGCAGAGCGACCTGTACATGGAGAGACACATCGAGAGCCTATTCATAAACTGTAGCGGAGGCTCCTACAGAGCAGCACCGTGGCAGAGGAAAATTTTGTGACTTAAATTAATTCACCGTGTACACATGGTAGGAGCTGAATGGAGAGGCCAGCCAGGACCTCTCGGAGGCCTCCAATACTCCGAGTGATATGCATCTACTTATAATGTAAGCGGGCTGCAAGAGTTGCCACATTTGATTTGTGATGGGTTATAGAGAAGAGAGAAAAGAAGTGGGCTATCACAGTTAGTTTATGCATAAGTGTGGTCAACAAAGAACTGAGCTATCACAGGTTTCAAAAACTCTATGGAAGACTAAGATGGGCCAAGTATTAATGATTTACTTTGTGTCCATTACAGGTAGCTTATGTACTCCCTCTGGTTCAGTAAAGGAAGTCGTTTTGGACAAGATTTGAGTCAAACATTGAGAATATAAATCGTGAATAACTTTTAAGTCGTTGAGTTTGGAAATGTGAAAACTACGTGAATAGATTTGTCTTGCAAAATACTTTCATAAAAGTATACATATGTTAGTTTTTAATAAATATCTTTATAAAAATAAGAAGTCAAAGTTGTACTTTGAAGACCGTGTCGCTGTCCTAAACGACTTCTTTTACTAAACCGGAGGGAGTATAAGTTTGGTGAACACAGAAGTGAGCTATCACAGGTTTCAAAAACTTTATGGAAGACTAAGATGGGCCAAGTATTGATGATTTACTCTGTGTCCATTTTGTATGTGGGCTTTTAGTTAGCTATATACGATGAGACAGAGATTATATAGCCGGTATAGTCATGCTCTAATCAGCTACGATAATACGGAAGTGGGCTAAAATTTTATTTAGCAAACGTGGCGAACAATAAGTGGTTGGCAATACAAACTGTTGGATTTGATCGTAGGCACCACGTGGCGTGGTAGGAGGCAGCAAGCTCCGGATGGAGCCGCTTTCTCCCAGCGATGTAAGTGTACTTATTATGGTATATGCTTGTGTTGTGACCAATAAACGTTTATGAATCAAATATTCAGTTTTGATCCACATCCGTTGCGTAGCTATATGTGTTTCTTGCCTGCGCCAAAGTACATGTCTACTAGATCACGTTATGCAGTGGTGCCCTGCTTACATGGCCGGAGGTACGGTAGATTGAAAAAACCTTCGCGTTCGATAGCCAGAACATGATTTAATCTACAGTACCGTCTAAACAATGCATACCTTGTTTGGTGCCAATTTGATCTTCCACTTGCCGCGTAGGGCAGTTATCAGTAGATACGTACCGCGTAGGGCGTTAGGTATTGTCATAGACACTGCTTGATGGCGAGTCGGTGCAGATCCGTTCGCTGGCGACATTGATGTAGTCGACGTCGTCGAATTAGTCGTCGGCGAGGACGACGGCGAAATCGCGCCTTCGTCGAGCTCGATGGCGACTCCTCCGGCGTAGTCGACGAAGAGCGGTCGTGCTGATAACGTGTTGTGAAACACGTCGTCGACGGTGGGATCTTCTCCCTCTCACGCCTCTCACGACAAGCATACAAGTATAAATTAGACAAGATACAATGCAGGTGGAGCTTCTCTTTATTCCTCAAATCGATCTATTACAATGGGGTGCTCCTCCGATTATATAGTCCGAACTAAGCCTAGAGTTTTGGTAAGAGCATACAAGCAACCGGACAATGACTAGGACTTCTATTCTTCCTTTCCTTCTTGGAAAACCGGTTATTTTACGACAGAGGGAAGTCCATGATGCTCCTAAGGCTAGGACAAACTCTCAGAGAATCTTAGGAAACAAAAAAAGAAAAAATTTAACCTTGTTTGCTTGACCTACCAGCCTAGCCCAGCAAATTATTCTTCTCACATAGTACTATTGAATTAGCCAAAATAAAAGGAAGTGGATGGTTGAATTAGCGAAAAATTTAACCCTGTTTGCTTGGCCTACCAGCCTAGCCCAGCACATGCCCTCCTGCTAGTTTATGAAGAAAGCCTTGCAAATAAAAGGAAGTGGATGGTTGAATTCATCAAAAGATGAGGTCATTCCTCAAAGAATGAATCTGCGTATCAAAATAGGCCTGCTATTATTCCCCTCAAAAAAAAAAGGCCTGCCATTGTCATTGCAATTCTCGCGATGGGCCTAAAACTGGAATGCGACCCGCGCGCATGCGCTGACCGACTTTTCCTTTCCTATAGGAAAGGGTCCCTTTTATGATTATTGGCCGCGTTTCCTCCCTAAATCGTAAAACCGGATATATTACACCATCAATTTTCAAAACCGTTCATTTTACCCCCTCGATGGTTTAGACAGCGGTTTTGGCTGACGTGGCGGTGGGCCCTACATGTTAGCGCGGTTCCCACCCCTCTCTCTTCTTTCTCTCTCCTTTTCTTCCTCTCTCTCCACCTCTCCTCTACCGCCTGCGCCGCCTCTCCCCCGCCGCCGGGCCTTCTCACGGGCCCCCACCGTCGGCGCCGCCTCTCCTCCGCCGCCGCGGCGCTCCCGCGGCCGAGCGCCGGGCGGAGCTCGCCCGACCCTCGCACCGCCTGCACGCCGCCGCCCCCGCATCGCCCGTCCGTGCGCGATTCGAGGCGGCGCGTGGAGGACCGGCACGTCGTCGCACGGAGGTCCGGCGGCGGCTCTAGCTCGCCGGCGTCCTCCCCGCCTGCGACTCCTCCTCGCCGGCCGACGGGCGCTCTGGGCGGCGGCGTCGTGGTCCCTTCCCACCGTCGGTGCCGGAGCCGCGCCGGCGTGCGGGCGGTGCGGGGGCCACGGCGAGCTACGCCTGGCGGCGGGGGAGAGGCGGCACCGGCGGTAGAGGAGAGGAGGTGGAGAGAGAGGAAGAAGAGGAGAGAGGAAGAAGAGAGAGGGGTGGGGCCGCGCTGAAATGTGGGGCCCACCGTCACGTCAGCCAAAACCGCTGTCAAAACCGTCGAGGGTAAAACGAACGGTTTTGAGAGTTGAGAGGGTAATATATCCGGTTTTGCAGTTCGGGGAGGAAACGCGAACTCGGTGGTAAAAGGGACTTTTTCCTTTCCTATATAGACAGCAAACAAGGTATCATAAAGTTGGGCCTAAATGGCTGAGAAGCCCCGCGGACAACATGGGCCTAAATGGTCTAAATGGCTGCTTCGGCCGAGCGCGAGATCTGGAAGGCCCAAAACAAATTCAGCGTAGCCGAAAATGAAAAGGCTTCTTGTCAAGTTGCGCCGGTACGTGACAACAAGCCCTCTGGAATACGATGGTCCGAGGAAGACGAATGAGGACGCGCCAAAGCCAGCACCGTGGGCACGACTCGCTCGGCCGTGGTCAGTTCCCCGAAACTTTTTGCTGAAAAGATTTATATGGATAGGTTGAAAATCTCCAGAGTAATCTAACGATGGTAATTAGAGGGTAATTAATTCATAATTAGCGGATGGTTACTGTAGCGTTACTATTGCAAATCATGTATTAAGCAGGCTCATTAGATTCGTCTCGTGATTTAGGGTCTATCCATATAACTTTTCACCTTTTTCGTTTACATTTAATATTTTATGCATCTAAAATTCTCTTTCGATGTAACGGTGAAGAGATTTCGTTTTGGAACTCGTTAAACAAGGCATCTCGCTCTTTTTTCACGCCTGCGTACGGAAACAGGGCGCGATCCGACGATAATGGAGCCCCATTTGTCCGCTTTGAACGTGGCTTGGGGCGTTCAGATCGATCGGAGAACAGAAGGCAGTGTCGACAGCAGCAGCGAGGATCCACCCATCCATCTCCACGCTACCCCAGCACACAGCGTCGCCTTCATGGGCACACACACAAAACACCCCCACGATGCATACCCCAGCACCACACGCGCCGCCATTACTGCCATGCCGGAGACGAGCTGAGCTCTTCCCCCATGCATGCCATCCCAATTCCCAGCATGATTGCCTGGCCCCCGGTGACCTTGATCTGGGAGGGACCTTGGCAGCTGACCTCCGAGCAATGAACGAGATGCCTTCCGATCCCGTCCCGCGGCGGCAGTGCGATCGCGGGCAGACAGGCAGGTACGGCACGGCGAAGGTGAGCTTGGGGTTCCTTGCTGGGACCTCCTGCTCATGCCGCTCCACATCTGCATCTTCATGGGAAGGCGCCCGCCCCCAACGTGCAGCATTCAATCCCCTCAGATCCATCCATCCGTAGGCCAGTACAGTACAGCAGTACGGCCAAGGATTTACCATTAATATTTCGTCACAGGATCGGATGACATCTCTCTGAATTCGTACCACTCGACAAACAAACAAGCATGGCAACATGGGGAACACTGAGCACCACGCTCCAGGTCCTTGTGATCATCAGGTGATAAAGTCAGATGCAAGTCTCTGAGATGAGATCTCACCATGCTCAGCCGTGGCAGTCTCCTTCCAGCCGCAATCTCAGGACAGACACCATATGCTCAAACCAGAGTGTCCATTCTGATGCAGCGGAAATTTGGGCGCATTTCATGCAAGGACAAGCAGCAAATTTCACTCAAGGACCAACAGCAAACTCATCAGAACGAACAATTCAGAACAACGGCGCATGCTGTACTTCCAAAGTCAAAATATTCTGCCTGTTATGTTTTTTTTTTCACTTCCACTGAAGAAGAATAAGATACCTATTCTCTTCCATGTCTTTTACAGGGGCAAACTCATCCCAGTCCAGGCACATCATCATCATCATGTAGTACTACTACTGCTACTCTACTACTACTAACAATCTGACTGTTTTCCAAAACCAAGTATAACACACACACACCGACACACACGACACACTCACACACAGTGTGCTCCCCTGACCTCAACATACACTTGCTGTGGGCGGGGAGCAGGTAAACAACATACCACACTCAGATCAGGAGATTAATAGGGAGACCGAGCGAACCAACAAAGCGAAATCAATCAGCAACGCTTCACGCCTGCTCCGGGTACCTTTCCATGTCAGGGAGCAGGGGGAGGTTGAGCAATGGTGAATCAGGAGGGAGGACCGACCCATCATATAACCCTCTGTCAAAAGTGGCCAAAAAGGAGAAGTGAAAAAAGCTGTAACCGTGGTAGCTTAGTATCTGTTGTCTTGTTTCTTTTCTGTTGTTGGAGAGGCAGCTTGGCGTGCGGGGGGGTCTGTTTTCTTCCGAGGCGGTGTGCTAGCAGGCCACACCCTTGCGGCAGGACAGGGCACCGGCATCCGAGGTGATGGAGCCGACCATGGATGATGACTTGGCGCCGAGGCTGGAGGCGCGCGAGTAGCTGGCTGAGGCGCCGGCACCCGATGGGGTGAAATAAGCGCCGTTCAGCAGGAGGTCACCCTCTGATCTCCAGTTCCAGCCCTTCCAGACAGTCTGAGCAGTTTCGACTCTCTTGGTCACCTGAAGTTCAGTAAGATCTAAAGTCAGCTACTGACAGAATGGTTGTTGCTGAATCCAAAGAACAGAATTGATAAAGACATCATGCACATACCTCCTTGGCGAAGGGGTTTGTCGGAGCAAGGTAACGGTTGCCCTGGCTGTTGATGGTTGGCTCAGCGCTCCCGCCGATGGCATACATTTCCCAGTGAGTGTAGTCATTGTTCACCACATGGAAGTAACCATGCCGGCACCTGGAACATGAACAGTTGAGATTGCGACAAAGGGTTGGCAAAATATCAATCCAAACATGTAACAAGGTATGAATACAGATGCATTGCAAGCAGGGTGTACAGGAACAAGCAGACAACACGTTCAGTACACTAGGTTCAGTTCATAAATTCACCTTGGCATTCTCTGAATGAGACCTTCGCCGAAATGGTTGAAGGCTATTGTCACCTGCATTGCCTTGTCCTTCACATAGGAGTCACTGTGGCCCAAAAGCATCACCTGCATCAATTCCAATTTCATCATTTGGTGAGAACCAAACCAGGGTGTTTGCAGAAAACACCAAAAGAATCCCGTTATGCACGTGACAGTCGGATACTACAGCAATATCCTCGGCATATGCAACCGACAACTTCTGGTTAGATTTGGGAGAATACTTGGGATTAAGGAACTATATGCTAAATTACACTTGTACGGCATAAAACAAACTAGTTCTTGGCATATATGTGCCAAACATGTAGATTCCTCCAAATTTCAGAAAACAAAAGGACATTGAACACAGGCAATTAATTATTGCAGGATGAGGAAAAATATCAAACCCATAGGATCTAGGAGGATGTACTACCTCATTGTGGTGGGTGAAGTAGTTATTGGACACAGTGATGGCCGTGGATCCCATGATTGCATCTATCAGGCCGTCGGCGCAGTTGGAGAGCGAGCAGTGGTCCACCCAAATGTGGCTGGCGCCGAAGATGGACACGGCGTCGCCGTCGGCAATGGTGCGCCACCCGTAGTGGCTGGGCGAGCTGCGCACCATGGCGTTGCCCGTGGGCTTGCAGTCGTGGATGTGGAGCCCGTGGATGATGACGTTGGTGACGTACTGGATGGTGATGCAGGCACCACCGGAGATATGCACGTTGGCACCACGGCCATCGATAGTCTTGAAGCTGTTCATGATGAGCTCCTGCTTGAGCGTGATGACCATATCCCGCTTGAAGATGATCCAGAGAGGCTCGTCCTGGATGACCGCATAGCGGAGGGTGCCCTTGCGCGGGTTGACGGCGTCGTCATCACTCGGGTCAGTGACAACGTAGATCTTGCCGTCGCGGCCACCAATGGCATTGCGGCCAAAGCCGATGCCGCAGTCGGCAAGGCGCTGGCGGTTGTTGTGCCAGTCTTGGTCGCAGCGCCAGCAGTCGTCGATGGGGTTGCCCGTCCCGCAGGACAGGTACCCGAGATTACGCCGAGCCGTGCTGTTCCTGATGGACCTGCAGAGCAGCCATTCACCCAATCCAAGCAGCAGCCTTTCAGTTTTTCGTTCACATCAACTCAATTTATAGAAATTGCTACTTGTAAATAGTAATTACTGCATAGAAAAAGGAGTGATGGCAAATTGTACAAGCAGCATTCAGCAGTTCAGGAATCTGATGACCAAAGCAGTAATTAGATGGCAGAAATAACATTTCTTACTGACTCTTGCATCTCCTCATGCATATGAGCCCAGGCAATTCTAGCAAGATGTAGCATTCAGGAATTCAAGTACAGTATTTAGAAGATCAATGCGGCCAGAAAACTTGCAATAAGTGACACAAGTAATACTATTTCTCTGGGGATCAATTCACTGCCCATGGCCATTCGATGGATCCAACATGTCGGTCAATAATGGCATGTTGGCACCAAACTCAACAAGAACACTTTTTTTTTTCTTTTCTGTCGGTGCTGCATTATCTTCCAGATTATTTGCTACAGGTTTCGAGCACCACTACAGACTACAGTGCATCCTCACCAGTGAATCAGCTGCCGCTACCAGCTCTACCAGCAGATCTTTGCACACTAGAAGATTAGGTGGGAGAGGGATGGAGGGGCAAGGAATTGGGCGAGGTTGCTGGTGAGCACCATGAATGCACGTCGCAAGCGGCAGGGGCGAGCAGGCAGTGCTGCCCCCACACGAGCGTGGGGAGAACGTGGTGTGTCACTGCCTGCCACCGCCCGCACCGCCAAGTGAGAACACGATGATGCGGTGAGCACGGAAAGGGAGGGAGCGGAGGGAGGTGTCCGGTCGCCGTGGACACGCCGTAAAAGGCAACGGAGTTAATGGGGGATCCGTCACCGGCAGCCCCTCCTCCACGGCGGTGCAGCGCGGCAGGGTCGCGTCGCCATAAAGCGTGGCCTGTGAGGGGAGGTGGCGCATGGCAGGTGGGCCCGGTGCGTGTTCCTGCTCCCACGTGGCATGGTAAAGTACGCCACTGCTGGTACTAGCTGAACCAGATATGCCCCGGTCAGGCCAGAATTCTTGTTCGTATCCGGTATCCCCCGTCTCTTCTTTTTTTTCTCTCTCTTTTTCTTTTGTGCAGTGAGTGTGACTGTGTGAGACTGCGGATGGACCAGTCTTGTCGGGCGGTGGACAGAAAGGCTAGAGATACACACTGCTGCTAGGCTAGCTAGCTGAAAGGAAAAGCACTAGTACTTCACTACTACCAGTGCTTGTGTTAAAATCCAAAACAACTGCAAATCATGCACAGATAGATCTACTAATGCCATCAGCAGCAGTAGTGCTTTCAGTCAGTTAGCATGACACGATGGAGAGGGGGGGATTGAAGGCAGGAGAGCGACTTACACGTGCACGTCTTCGACCACCGCTTCCGGGTCCTCCACCGCGCCGGCAACTGCCGTCGCTAGTCCGTCGTCGTCACCACCGGCCCTGCCACAAGAGATAGTACAATTCCAGGTGAGGTGAGAGCGAGACGACCGCCGCCGCAAACGAGAAGTTACAACACATGCAGCTGAAGGCAACAGCTAACACCACCATTAAACAAGCTAGTGCTGATTCCTTTTCTTTTCCTTTGCAGTAGAGTGGCTGCTGAAAAAGACCAAATTTGTACGGCATTCTCATCACCCACAAAAAAAACGGAAAAGGTTTCAGATTGTACAAGAAATTACTTTTTCAACTGTACTACAAGAGATTAGGAGTGCTCTCCAGCACGCTGTTCATAATGATAAGAGCTGCATTTAGTAGTTAAAGAATGAGCGATGCGGAAAAGAAAGGGTAAGGTTAATCCGTGCGCCGCATTTCATCATTGTTCGTGCGAGCAGAGTGAGGGGCATGGAAGCATTCATGCATGCCGCACCGCTCGAGGCGTGCTCTGCTCTGCCCTGGTCGGTCGCGAGCCAAAAGGCAACGGGATTAAACAAACCACCATCCCCGGAACATCGCTTTGCGCACGCGAGGACCGTACCCCAAGGCTGTAGCTTATCCAAGCCAAATCCTTTTGCAGCTTTCTTTCTTTAACCCAAAAAAAAAAAGAAGAGGAAAACCAAACGAGTGTACACTGGGTACACACCGCTGGGGACGCGGAGAGACAGGCCGGGATCTCGCTTGCTTCCTCGGCCAGCTTTTGCGCGGCTTCTTGTCCGCCCCAAAAATCTTTACCCCGCTTTACCGTGGCCGGTGCAGCAGGAGTGCAGGACAGTGGACAGGAGGGTTTTGGTTGCGGCAAATGACGAGACTGTCCCTCTCTGTTTCTCCATCTGCTCCCTCCCACCCGTAACGAACTCGGCAACGGAAAAGCAGAGCATCTCCCTGCTCCGATCCCAGGCTGTTACCGCTTCCCACACGGCTCTGAACCAAACCAGATTCCCAAATCCCCAGCCCCAAAATACGAATTCCACTGGTTACCGCGCACCACCAACCCGCCTCTCCTCCCCCAAAAGCAAAATTTGGGATTCGAAAATTTTGGAACCAAAGGGGAGATTTGTTTCCTGAAACAGAGCAGTTATTACCCCACCCCCTCCCTGTTATGCTGCTACCGCAGGGATCTACTAGAAGGGGGGCAAACGGAAAAAGGGGCCAGAATTGAACGGCCCAGATGGCGAGATCATGGAAACCAACGCGCTGGATGCGCCCACCAGGGAACGCCAAGGCACAACGAGAAAAAAAAAGCAGGGGAGGGCGCGCGGAAGGGGATTGGAGTGCTCACCTCGGCGTCGCCGCCGCCGCCGCCGGCCATGACGAGTCCCGCAGCCACCGCCTCGCGCCGCCCGCCAACGCGGGCCGCAGCCTCCGTGCTCTGACGCCTGCGACGCACACAGCCGCCGCGCGGTGAGTCAGTACATCGAACAGCAGGGCGGCGAAGAGCACCGCGTGGCCGCCACGCGGGTCGGTGCGGATCGAAAGATTCGAACGAAAAAAAAAAATCACCGCGCCGCAGTACGGGGATTGCAAGGCCCGGCGGACACCAAACGCCTCGAGAGGCAAAGCAAGCGCCAGAAAGCAAATTCGGGAACGGAAAAAACCAGAGGGGAGATTTCTGGAGCAGAGGAAACCAAAACCCCAACCCGCATTACGCGGCGGGTAGAGAGAGGAGAGCAACGAGCACTCACCGGAGCCCGTCGAGCACCGGCCCGCCGGAGGCGGACCCGCGGCCCGCGAGCGCGGCGGCGCCGGCGACCAGCACGAGGACGAGGAGCAGGGCCGCCGCGAGCCCCGCCCGCCTCGCCCTGAACGCCGCAGCAGGGGACGCCTCCTCCGTCATTTGCCTGCCGCCGCTCGCTCCTCGAGCCCCTCCCTCCCTCTATCTCTCTCGAGGAGCTCGTGCTGCGTGCGCGAGGAGAGAGAGAGAGATGCGCGAGGGGGACGGAAGCAAAAGCTCTAGAGAGCAGAGAAGAATGGAGGCGGAGGGCGAGGAGGAGTGCTTTGATCGGCGCGCCGATTTATACTAGGCCGCCGCTCCCTCCCTCGAGCCCCCGACCACCCCTGCCCGCATTGCCCCTCGTGATTAGCGGATTCGCAAACACGCCCCTCGAATCGCGAGAGGGAGGGCCTTGATGCAAATGTCAGAAAGCTGAGGCCGTTGGGGTTTCCGTCTGGTGCCTTCCGAAATCCGGCGTCGCGCCAACTAATTGCGGGGATTACCAGTGTGTTTAAGCAGAGAGGATCAGCGGATCGCTCACTGCTTGTAATAATTGGAGGAAGCGGAGGATACAAAAATTCAGCAGATCTCCCTGTGTGGTGTGTACAAGTACGTGTAGAGTCCAGGAAAGTCAGAGTGTACTCGTGCTTCCACCAAACTGGCATAACCATATACGGGCAGCTACTGATGTCAGCAGGCTAAATCATGGATTTGGGTCCTTGCTTCCTATTGGCGCTCAGCTTTCTATCCAGCCCAGGGGAATCACCTGATCGATTCAGTGACCGACATAACCACAGGCAGCGTGATTAAATGGCCCGATGATTTCATCATGTGTTTCTACGGAATCATTCCTTGGCCGCGCATTATTTTTGTTCAAAGCAGATAGGTTACCACGGCACGCCCATGCATCGTGCCAAACAAAAGCCCAGCCCATAGTCTTCACGAAAATGATGTGTTTTCATTTATCGAAAAAAGTATTTAGGGTCGTGTGAAGTAGAAAAAATAAAACGGGAGCAAACACATGCAAAAAAACGAAAAGGAGAACACGCGAATTAGGGGCCGTGCTACTAGCCTACTACGCCTGAATTTTGGAATGTCATACATGGGAGGGAACGTGCAGGAACAGTTTGTTGTGGTGGTGACTGAACTCCAGGAACTCGTCAATGTGAAATGAATAGATTGGTTTCAAAGGAATTTCGATAGCTCACGTTCGAAGCAAAATAGGCCTAGGCGACGTAATGTGCATTTAGCATAAAATCTTTTCCCCGTGTCTGTTTTGGAGCAGAAATTAAGTAATACGTGCACAATCTCATGGAATGGTGTTGCACACACAAGACCATCAAAATGCGTAGCAAGTGACGAGAGGGAACTCGTGTGATGATAATTAAACAAGATTTGCTTTTAAGTACGGCAGCACACAGAACCCTACTAGCACTTTATTTACACGATCAAACGACAGGTGGATTTGTGGTCGCTCACGTCACGTACGAGCCGTGCAAATTTGGCAGCAGCAGTGGGTAAGTTTTCCATGCTCCCAAAACGGGCCACTTGATCTCTCTCTCCCAAGCCGTGTGGGACGAACGAAGCATGCGTCCACGAAATGTAAAGCACCGCAGTTTCCATGGCGAGCAGGTCAGGCGGGAACCCTAGCTCTGCGCCGCTGCTCTTTGATTTTCCGGATCGCGCCGCCGTGCGCGGCGTAACGAACTGAGGCGGCCGCCGCCCGCCCGTAACGGAATTTTCGCGGCCCGGTGACGTAGGCCGCCCGCGTCGGTCCTCACGTGCCGCGGTGGGACCCCCACGCCTGCTGCGCGGTGAACCATTTCCCACCGGGGGCTCGGACCTGGGCCCCACGTGCCAGTCGGCGAATGGGTGGGCTGCCTGGTGAGTTTGGTTTCTGCCTGGGGGCGCACAGCGGTGACCGGTGGGGCCCGTCCGAAGCATCCGAGGGACCAGTGCTCCCACGCGACAGGGGGTCACGTCTGCCAGGTGGGGCTTTGAAACTGCGAGGGGCCCCATCTGTTGGTGTCTCTGTAGTGTGTACGCGGCGTCGGTGGATCGGATCATCATCAGCCGGTCTGCAGATTGCCATTCATGTGCCGGCAACGCTGCGCATGGAGATCATTTCCGTTTCAGAGCTTTCGACGATGGGAGGCCTCAAATAGTAAACTCTCTGTACCTTTGGCTCTTCGATACTACTACTACTACCGTACTGTTTTCCAACATGATTAGTAGGAGTACTTATTTAAGGGCGTTTGTTTTCAAAATAAGTTGTCTTTAGGCTCACCGACGAGCAGGATGGCAATGAATCATCCAACTCTTCTTTTCCTTTTTTCGGTTGTTGGGAAATGGGATGCATGAACCAAAATGCAAGTTGTCGATTTTTGCCACCCCTCAAGAAACGTTTTCCTCTTGTCAATCAATAATCATTTACGGTGGTTAATATCATGTCATGAGCGTGCGTGCGTGCGTGTGGTGGGGGGGTTGGGGGGGAGTGATTCTCTCACGGATAGATAGCACTAGATAGGTGCAGTGGGCAATACAACAAGCAACTGAACTTGAGGCGCAAGTTATGGCACGATGGAGAGCAGCAGCGGCGAGGGGCGTTGGACTTGGACGATGATATCGATCGATCGGTCTCCAAGCGTGCATGTGGCTGAACAGTACTATGTGCTTGCGCCTCGATCATCTCATCCATATCCATCCCCAGATTAACGGCAACGCAACCTTAACTTGTTGCTTTGGCCATGCATGCATGTATGCAGGCAACAGCGGTGGCGACAAGCAAATCAACTGGAGCAAGCGGAGATGTGGGGTTTAGTTCCCTTCATGCCTGTTCAAAAAAGAGAACAAAAAAAAGATGGGTTCCGACCTTTCATGCCTTCATGGAGTACGTGTGCTGCTGCATGCCCTTCCGTGGTTGTGTGACACGGTAAGGGAGAGCATGGTGCGAGCGCGAATGATGCCGGCGGAAAGGCCAAGGGGACCGTGGAAGCAGCAGAGGACTGGACGGACCGACCCAATGATGCATGTCTCCGCGGGCTTGCCCCCCGGCCCAGCGAAATGCAGGGCAGGCGAAAGAACTTGCGTTGCATTGGATGCTGCTAGTAGTAAGTAGTTGGGCAACTGATGCTGCTTGCTTAATCACCGGCGTAACGTGAGACTAGCCAAACCAACCTCTCTCACTCTGTCTGATGCTTGTGAAAGACTGAAACTGAAGCTCTCAGCTCTGCTGCCACCGTGTCAAGGAAAGAAGAAGAGAGTCACATGCAGGGGCGAAGCCAGAAGTTTATGGCACCGGGGTCTGCACCATTGGAACAACGGGGTCTTGTATGAAATGAACAGTAATTTACGTAAGGATTTGCAAATTTCGTCGGGTCGCCCGACGGCATAAGGGAGCTCCGCCCCTGGTCACATGTATGCAGCGCAGTCGACGGCGTCACAGGCAGAAGCAGCACCGGTCTACAGTACCGTTTAGATTATCCGAGCAGGCACACAAAGGCCGTGTTTAGTTCCGCGGTGAAAAGATTTTGAAAGTGAATCTTTTCACATTTGAAGTACTAAACATAGACTAATTAAAAAACTAATTGCAGATTACGTTTGGAATTCGCGAGACGAACCTAATGAACCTAATTAATCTGTCATTAGCGCATGTTTACTGTAGCATTACTGTAGCAATTTAGTGTCTAATCACGTCCTAATTAGACTCATTGGATTCGTCTAGCAAATTCCAGTCCATCTATATAATGCGATTTGTTTTTTACCTATATTTAGTACGCCATACATGTGTCCAAACATTCATTTTGGATTTTGGAACTAAATAAGGCCAAAGTTAGTTTGCAGTCAACGGCATGTGGGCGGCCGGCCTACGCGCGCAACTTTTTTATTTGCATGGCACCAACGAGATTAACCGTGCACACCGGCTGACCGGCACCAAAGAGATACGATGCGATGATGATGCATGGGCATGGGCAGACAAGAGATGCGTTCCCTTCCTCCCTGCGGATGACAGTTCCTGTGTCCAGCCTTACCGTGCGACGGGATTCTTTCTGCGAGGCGCGCGCTGGTGGTGGTACACGGGTATCCAATGGCAGGCCCGCTAAGACAAGGTTGAGCCGGCCGGTGAGTGTAGTAACGGAAGCCGGCCGGCCAGGGAATCTCTGTCTGTGTCTGACACGCATGGCCATGGCTGCCGTGCCGGCATGACCTCCGCTTAAGGCGTTTAGTTCCAAAATCCAAAATTCAAAATGAATATTTAGGCACATGTATGACGTACTAAATGTAGGTAAAAAACAAATCGCATTATATAGATGGACTGGAATTTGCGAGACGAATCCAATGGGTCTAATTAGGACGTGATTAGACACTAAATTGCTACATTAATGCTACAGTAAACATGTGCTAATGACAGATTAATTAGGTTCATTAGGTTCGTCTCGCGAATTCCAAACGTAATCTGCAATTAGTTTTTTAATTAGTCTATGTTTAATACTTCAAATATGAAAAGATTCCATTCCAAAATTATTTCACCCACGAACTAAACACGGCCTAAATTTTGGCAACTCAGACAATCAGGATAAACGGCACGGAAGCAAAGCTGGATGGATCCACCGGTCCCTCCAGCAGTGACGGCGTACTAACTGACTGCTTTATTACCTGGCTGTCTCCTGAAAAGCTTCGTCATCATCCCTGATGACTCAAGTTAATCTCATCTGAAGCGAGTCATAGGCGTGACTCATCAATGCCCGCGGCAAATAATAAATGTAAAAAAGGCCAGGGTACATTCGGCTGAGGCCAGATTGGCCCCGGGCAGCAGGAGGAACAGGAAAGCGCGCGCTCTAGAGCGGGAGAGGGTTCCTCTACCGTTCAGTCTCTAGTCGCTGACGGGTGGGCCCCATCATGGTAGGGCCTACACGACAGTCACTCAACTGCAGGGACATCAACTGCAGAGGATCTCGTTCCCTGGAGCGGAGCCAGAGCCTGCAGCTGCAGGCAACCGACTGCCTACTTCCCTACTAGCGCTAGGCGTACTCCGTAGGAAGCTACGGAAGCGGCACGAGAGGCCTGCCTGCAACCGCGCTTGCACCCACGCACTGTTCCATCTCGTGCTACAAGCGCTTTGATCGCTTCCCACGCAGCATCGAACGAGATCCTCTGCAGTGCAGTTGGTCCCTCTACGTTTGGGTCGCTCACATGTGAGCCCAAACTCTGCGGGCCCACATGACAGTGACTCAATGGTATAGGCCTAACTGCAGAGAAACTGCTTCCTGCAGCATGGCCAGTAAAGTAAACAGACGAGCCCTGCACTGCACCATCATCAGTTCATCACTTAAACCATATCCTCCAACCAAACTGCAAAACGTAACCTTAGAGCAACTCCAGTCCAATCCTCAAATGAGTCTCTATCTCTATTTTAGTTTCTCAAGTGAAAAAAAACGACTTCAGCCAAGCTTCTAAACAAGCCTCCATTTTGTGAAGGCCTTCAAAATTTGGTCTAGGGCATCTAGATCTGGAGACCCTCTATTTCCACCCGACACGAGGGCCCCACTACTTTTTTATTTCTTCTTCCTCCTCTGGATCCGGTCGCCGCTCCATCACGTCGCCGCGCCTGACCGCCATCCCGACTTGTCGCCGCCGCCACCATCCCCCGCTCGCACCCCGGCACCGGGACCCTGCCATGGCCGGATTCGCCCGTCTGGGGGACGGACTACCGACCTGGGGCACCGGCGGCGATGGATCCAGCCCAGGGCGCCGCCGCGCCTGGTCGGATCTCCGACGACGGGCGCCCTTCCCTGTCGTCCGCGTCAAGCTATTCGCGCCTGCGCGGGCGTGGGTGTGCGGCGTCCTCCTTGACAAGATCTGTGCTGGCGGATCCACGTCCACCCCCCCCCCCCCCCGGGCGACGCCATGGAGGCGTTTCGATACACCATGTTCTGCATCCTCATACTCTTGTGCTTCGGTGAGCGTCTCGACGAGCCGGCGGTGCGCGCCATCGAGGAGTCCGAGTGGCTGCTCTACATCTCCCGCCAGATCTTCTTCCCGTCGATCACCAGGCACGTCTTCCGCGGACGCCTCAAGCCGCGTGCGCCCTGCGTCGGCGCCAGGCCGAGCTCTTCGTTCTGCTGATCAGCGCGTGATGCAAGCTCAAGCGGGACAGGCCTGACCCCGACGGGGAGGATGCGGTAGGGCGAGTTGGCGGAGAAGTCATCAGCGGCGGACGCGGCCCCCACACCTACGAGCATGGGGTTACGGGCGTGGGAGAGGATCTGACGGTGGTTGTCCTCACCCGGGGCAGCGGCGTGCGAGGGGACCTGGGCGGCGTCGGCTGCGGCGAGAGCGGGCATGACGGCGGCGCGGCGTCGCGGGGCGCGCGGATGGTGCGGGGAAGACGTGCGCCGGCCGCCTGCTGGCCGGCCAGGAAGGCTTTTTTTTTATGTCGTTGACAGGTGGGTCCTACTAGTGAGATTGGTTTAGGGGCCATCATTTGATCGGGCTGGCTGGAGTTCGTAGATGATTTCAAGCCACTAAAATTTTATGGGCCGGCCTAAAATGCAAAATAGGGGCTCATTTTTAGAGGGCCGGCTGGAGTTGCTCTTGATTCTCAAATTCAAAGTTCCTACATGCTCTCGTCTGTGTTCCATCTCAAGTCCTGTAGCTAGCAGCCAGTAGTGTAGCACAAGTGTTCGAGTCCATCTCCCTCTCTTGCCAGCCACTATTTTTCCGAAATCCCAAAGTGCATAAAAAAGTCGACCTTATTTACGTTTCCTTTTCTTTCATATAGTAAAAAAAAGAGAACATTTCCTACTCGTGACTGAAAAATCTAGCGCTGATGTATCGTTTTCCGACAACATTTCCTTGATGATCCAACTAAATTAATTCACAGCAAAAACTATGTTATGTTATTTTGAGGTTGCAATTTCATCAAACCTCAAATGGTTAAAAAACAATGTATATCGCTTATATATGCATCCATACGGTCAGACTTTTGAGAGTTTCACTTCTATTCCTAGCTAGGGCACGATAGAAGTACTTTTGAGTTGTTCTGCATCCAAGTGATCGATTTTGGCGGGAGCGGAGTAGCGGGAACGGGACTCGAAAACAGTAGGGGGCCTCAACCTCAACTGCTGACGGTCAAATTTGGCTCCATCACTTTTCCTTTTCCGTTTTCTCGAGTTGGTTCATCATCTCTTTGGGAAGAGAAGCGAGTCAACGCCGCATGCTAAGCTCAGCTCTCCGCCGACGTTTGACCAGCCACGTGACGAGGCATGGATCCCCGCGCGGTCCCACAAGGCCACCGTCCAAATCGCTGCCCCCCCCTGCTCATGACTGCTCGCCTCACTCACTCTGCACGAGTCGAGCTGGGTCAGGCCGTTCAGCACTCAGGGATCCACGCCGTCACCGTGCCGCGGAGGCCGCACCGCGCAAGCGGCGTCACGCTCGGCGGTGCGGTGGATCCGCGCCGCCAGCCTTGCCCTGCCATGCGGCGGCCGCGCCTGGCCCCGCGCGGCAAGCTGGGCCTGATACCCCATCGCGGGTAGTTCGCCGGCCGCCAAGTGGGCCGGAGCCCGCGTGCTGGCTCGGCCGCCACCGCTGCTGCCTCACCCCCGCGCCGGAGGCATGCGGTGGTGAGGATAGGTGGGGAAGAAATTCCCGAGGAGGACCGCGCGTGTGATTTTTGGAAAACACGGGGCCTAAACGCAAAATGTTGGCGGCAAGGGTTTATCTCCAGCCGTCGGATCGCTGATCGAACGGCTGAAAAATTTCGGGTGACGTGGCCTGGCTATCTTTCTGGAGAGTCCGGCAGCTTTACTGATATAGAATGCTCTGCTTTTCCCCTGCTCGGCTGCTCTCCTCACTCCGGCTATCCTGGTTATCCCTTCTATTGATATTGATCGTCGGCTGCAATGCACTAACACGCTCTGATGCTCCAACTAACTAACTGTAGGAGTAACTAACTAAATAGTAGAGAAGTTGCCAGTGGTCAGTGGAGTAGCATGCATGGCAATCCGCATGTCACAATCATCGGATTCAAGCCTTTTCAATTACGATCATTAATCATGCTTCACTAGACCATGGACGCATCTATTGCCTGCTCAACTTTATTTGGTACAACTCGCTGCGTGCGGGCCAAATTCAGTTCTGTTGCATACTACATGCGAGTGTCAGTTAGCTAGCTGCTGCCTGCTGGTACGAGTATTGTGCAACCGCCGCTGTCTGAGACAGAGTTAGCTAGCGAGTCACCCTCTCACCATCCATATTTGACCTTTCTCTGCAACACATGGCTTTTCCTCTTGCTTTGTCACTCACCATCCTTATTTGACCTTTTTCTTTTTAGGTTTCTACTGTGCATGTTCTGCCACTGCTTCTTCTGCTCAAGGAAAAGGGAAATGGTTCGAACTAGCACCCGAGATTAGTTTTCACCTGAAACTAAAGCTATCACACTGCCCTTTTTTTTCTCCTTTTCATTCACAACTGCCGGAATGTGTCAATTATTGAAGTCTGCTAGTGGCGAGAAATGATCCAGAAGGTAAGGCCTATGTACATGAGTCCAGCCTTTGCGATTCTTCAAAGAACACATTTTCCTTTTTTCAGTCCAGAACTGCAGTGGCGATGGTTTGGTATATGTGCAGCCAGGTAGTATTTCACTAGAATTTTTGCACACCTGTCTGGCTGTCTTGATATATTGCAATACTACAATGCAGAAATGGCACGTAAATATTTATCTTCCAAACCCTACGACATCCTTGCACAATAGTTGAACGAATGAAATCATTGGTCTTAAAAATAGTACTAGTAGCAGTAGTTGCCAGAAGCTTGGATGAGAGGCAGGTACGGCCGTACCAAGAGTCCAAAAAATTGGTTAGGTGGTTCTTCTCGACCTGTACGTAAGTACGGAGTGGAAGCTGTATCAGACTTCCTTGCTTGCAGTTATCCTAACCCTTATTTAGTTCCAAAATGAAATCTTTTCACCCATCACATCAAAGGAGAATTTTAGATGCATGGAGTATTAAACGTATACGAAAAAGGTGAAAAGTTATATGGATAGGCTGTAAATCGCGAGACGAATCTAATGAGCCTACTTAACCCATGATTTGCAACAGTGATGCTACAGTAACCATCCTCTAATTATGGATTAGTTACCCTCTAATTACCATCGTTAGATTCGTCTCGAGATTTCCAACCTATTCATATAACTTTCCACCCTTTTCGTCTACATTTAATACTCCTAAATTGGTAAAATCTAAACCTGAAATCTTTTCACCGAAATCTTTTCGGGAACTAAACACGGGCCTAATATAGTAGTACTCCGTAGTAACTGACTAACTGGCATGTTAGATAGAGGCTTGCTTATACATATATGCACTGAAAGGGAGGGCTGAGCTTACACTGCTGCAATCATTAGCACCTCATCCTTGTACATCTGCAAGTGTAAGAGCATCGCCAGCGGCCAGTCTATTTGACTCGCCATCTCTGTTTTGGCTACTGAGACAGAAAAAAACTGCTCTAGCGGTCACGCCATGTGACACGTCATCTTTGGCAGCCCGCCATCCAGAGAGCCGTTCACGGCAAATTTGGCTGGCCGCTTCTCCCTCGCCATCTAGGCACATTGCACGCCCCCCTGACACGTGTCACTGTTGGGTAGCACAAAAAGTGAAATCATACAATATGTTTGTTACAAAAATTCGAATACTAATAAAATATAGGTTAATAGAATTTGGAGGGTGAGATTTGGCTAGTCTGCTAGAGCACCGAGTAATATGGAGGGGGAATCTTTTGGAGTGGATAGCTAAATAAAGATATGAAAGGTGAAATTTGGAGTGTCCGCTGGAGACGCTCTAAACGGCATATGCATGCAATCGGCCACCCATGCACTAGGCCGGACGGACGGTGGCCAGAATATTTTTGACGGGAAGTGGCCAGAAATATTCATCAACCCATCAGCAGTTTGGTGTAGTGGTTATGGTTTAGTCTTTATGAGTGTAGTACTGTTCAGTGCGCTCCCAATCAATAATTTCAGGCCATGTCACCTCCTCTCAACCTTCTGTTCTGACCTTTTTCCCCACACACCGAGTTGACGTTGGTCGTACATATAAAGTACTGTTCTATTCTATTATAGGAGATTATTGGCACTTAATTTCCTTTTTCGTTGTGGGAGGTAAAAACTCCATCCTGGTACATGCTACTTCCATGCACATGCAGAGAGACTGAATTCAAAAATTAATTAAAAAAACATGCAGAGCGAAAAATGTGGTTGCAGAGGCAAAGAAGAAAGAACAGAGCAGAATTGGTATATGTTTCGAAGCTAGCGGCAGAGGAAAAACAGAGGCAGCTGGCAGGACACGCGACACCATGATTGCGGATGCCTCCCACAGGAAGTCGATGCACTAGTGCTTCATCCTTTTCTTTTCTTTTTTCTTCTTTACCTAATTACCTTTGATGAGGTGAATTTGAGATCATCATCCATTGGTGCAGCAGCAGCAAAATTAAAGGAGTACGCTAGCTGTATACTGAGAGGATGATGCTGCGTGACTGCGTCATCTGAGATGAGACGACGGACGATCAAGGATGATGGTATTGGTGGGCGGCACAGTAAAATCCCAGAGCGGTGTATGTGTTCCCATCTATGTGGCGTGGCGTGCATGTCATCCATGTTCCCCCCTGCTAGGCTGCTATCAAGTCCAAAACAGAGGCCACACAGTCACACAGATGGTTTTGGCTTGGATTGACGTCCCTACGTTTCGAAATCTGCAGTAGTGCACTAATTACTTAATTAGCACCCTCTTGCAAGTCAGATGGTCAATTTCAACTCCTTACTTTGGAGCTTACTAGAGCACCCACGCATGCATTCCCTCCAATCGCGGCATTAATCTCACTACCATGACTCCATGAGTATGACATCTTGATCACTTTTCGAGTTCCAGTGAAAGCACCTTTCCGATCAGGATTGTCAGGTATGAATCCTATATTCTGGCGCATGCATGCCCGATAACAAATAATACAAGTCTACTGAGATATTAAAATGATTTTCGATGTTGACATTATCACTAGCAGTATCGGCAATGCCGACGGTTAGCCTCGAAAATATGACAGTTTCATACACCGATGGACAGACACCGATGGACAGATAAAGTACACAATAATTGTCATCTTAGAAACAAAGTACCGGAAACTGAAAGTCTTCCGGCTCGATCACTAGATCCTTGGAGCAAATAGAATAGTCTACGGATTCTCAAAGTATGCATCCATGTGTAAGCTTGGTTATGCATTCCAATCATGCATTAATTGATCCCAGCAAGATCCAGAGAAAAACTAGACCGGCCTGCAGCCAAAGTCTAGTTTCCCATGCTTTTATTTGCGTGCCTAGCTCCCTCCACGCATGTGAGATGTGTGTGGGTGTGGATGCAATGACACGCCATGTGCTGATGTGTGATATGCATCAACACATGGTTTCTTTCTGCCGCCACCTTTCTTGCCTAATCTTCTCTGCTGACATGCATGCATATGGTGGTGGCAGATTTGATCGGTGGAAGTTATAGCTAGGCCAACGCTATGGCGTACAGCAGTTTTTCTAATAAGAAAAGGAGGATAAAGGAATGCTAAGGAAGCTAAGGAAAATTAATGTCACTTGGTGGGCACTACTACTTGCACAAAAAGTTTGAAGCCTCTTGTTATTGTCAGTTGCCATCTACAGTGACAATTGTGCATATTATGCAACAAACATACGGATGCATGCAGACCCGATGGAGAATGCGGCTTATATGTGCACATGTACGTATTTCCAAAAGGTGTGTGTGCACACGAGCGCTCCATGCCATGCAGTTTTTTTTTATGAAAAAGAAAGAATTTTCATTTTACATAAACTCGTTCATGATCGCATGATCCCATCATATCCTGTAGGACAAGGGTGCACACAAACTGAGTCGACGGGTTGTGTGCTCCATCGGGCGAAAGAGAAAGCTTGGTTTCGGTGTGGATTGAAGATTTCTTAACGAAACCCGACCACTGCTTCATGCGCCATGTGGCTTGCAGGGACACTGCACCAAGCCTGCTTATCCTTCCTACACCAATGAAATGAAGGTAAACAAACAATACAAGATTACAAGATGAGACTGGGATTGGGATGCGGTGTCTGTCTGTCTACGGAGTTACTTTGCAGAAAGTCGTATAAATAACACGCACTAGATTTTAAGAGGTGCATGGCCGGTAGAGTCCGGATTTGCTAGTCTCCGCACGTGCGGAGAAAAAGCGACCGCCGCACATCCATCAGGCATCAGCTACATCTCCCCCACACAACTGCATGTGCTGCAATTCGTGGATCTGTGGACCCCGGTAGTAAATGCAAATATTGTAGTATACGAAAAAACTTATATCTCTTGGACTTAAGGTTCAAATTAAATTCCGATTTTATCACTGTATTTCTCACGATGAGATCTTCGAAACTAGACCGCACCTAACTATATTTAGATGCTTTTTTGTTGGAACATTTTTTTATTAAAGTTGGAACATCTTATCGTGAAGCTGGAACAATTGCACCCTACTCACGGTGAATTTGTTCCAACCGTTGATGAAATTGTTCTATCTTCGTAAAAATATGTTCCAGAAAAAATCTAATCAAAATATAGTCAACTGTGGTCTAGTTTTGTAGATCTCGTTATAACAAATGTAGTGGTACAATCCGAATTTAATTTGGGTACTCAGTTTATTAAATACGAATTGTTTTTCAAAAAATTTCCCATGACACGACACATGAGTAGGGCAAGAGGTGGGAAAGGGGTGCTGTTGTTCGTGGACCGACGGGGCACCGCACATGCGGCCCCCAGTCTCTCCCGCTGAGATGCCGAGTGGTTTGCGCAGTGGGAGCTCGCTGCTTTGTGCGCCTTGAGGGAGGTCCCACGGGCCAGTGAAGAAACGGGCGACAGGGTGGGTTTATTTGGTACATCACTTTGGTGGGAGATTCGTCTCTCCCTGGGTACCATGGTGTTGCGGCTTCTTAATTGAGCGTGGGCCCCCACTACCGCGCTTTAGCTCGCGTGAGCTGGTTGGCGAGACGCCCGCCCTGCGGGCGAGATTATAAGCTTTGCTCTTAGTTCGCGCAAGAGCGTTGCCTTTTCACGAAAAGTTATCCACTTCGAGAATCGTGTCAGTTCATTTTTTTTCTTTATGCACGTTTTCATAGGAACAATACTTTTTCGTATTTTCTACCACTTTTCTTACATCTAAACACATACTGAGTTGTGTCGCCACATCTGGCACTCTCGAGTTGTAGCAGCCAGTGGCTTGACAAAGGCTCTACGGAAATCTCGCTTTTACCGAGTGTCTAATATACTCGGCAAAAGGAACACGACAGCCACATCCTCAGCAAATAGGCCCTTTGCCGAGTGTCATTTTTCGGACTCGGCAAAGCCTTTACCGTGTGCCTAGAACGACACTCGGCATATAAAAGTGTCCTAACGACCCCAGACGACGCAAGGTGACGTCACGCTGATGCGGCGGCGACAATGGCGTATGGTTGACGGGAGCTCTTTGCCGAGAGTCAGATACTGACACTCCAAAGCTTGAGCCGGATCCTGACAGGACACCACGTGGCCTCATGGCTTTTGCCGTGTGTCGAGGTAAAAACACATGGCAAACACCTAGGCTTTGCCGAATGTCATGGTAAAAACATTCAGCAAAGTGTTGGTTTGCCGAGTGCCCGAAATTTGATACTCGGCAAACCTTTAGAAACTCTGAAACTCTGGCATGTTCAGGTTTTCCTGTAGTGAGGATAGGTTCGCGAAGATTCATGACATGCTCGTCGCTAGTATATATTGTGAGCAAACGATTGTTAAGGAGTCTCACTATTCATGCCCTATTTTTTTTTCCTTTGGAGGAAAGGGAGAAGCTCAACGTACGTGTGAGAATTGCCTAAAATATCGGCAGGTGAATCATGTATTCATGTGGATGCAATGGCACAGGCCTAGTAGGGACTGATAATTAAGTAGGAGCAAACGCGTGAGCAGAAAACAAGCACGTTGAGGCCACGCCAGTCATCTTGCCTAGCTAGCTTTCTTCCCGGATGCGTGTATGGAAAATTAACGCCAACGAGACCGTACGTGGCGAGGCAGCAGCAGCTGGAGGATGGATGGATTCCGTGAAGGGCCGGCAGGCAAGGCATTCCAGCCAGCGTGACGGCGGGCGCACGTCACGGCGAACGCGCAGCCGGATTTAACGCTCTCCCATCCGCTCCGGCCTACTCGTCAGACGTGGCTATAGGGCTTGGAACACTTACGCACGCACGCACTCCTCTTTGACTTGCATTGCATCGGGCGGGCCTCGAGAGGGACAGGGAGGCACTGCTACTACCACGCAAACACTCTCACATAAACTAGGTCTGAAATGATTCGCAGTGGCACAAGACATTTTTACCGCTGGTGGGCAATATTAAGCACCCGCCAGTATAAAATGGTTTCAACCCCACCTAGCTAATAGCAGTTACTAATATGTGAACTAACTACTCCATACAAATCATGATTTCTATCTGACTACAATGTTTATATGTACAAGTTTCGGACATGTTTAAATTAATTTACTAATTTTTTTTAAAAAAACATGTAAACTTTTTTTTTTTCCAAGAAGAAGGCGTGTGCAATTGGCCAGCTCCGCCACTGCTGGGTTAGCAATAATATTTCTTCAAGAAAGGTAGCATGCATGTCCTTTTGACATGGTTTCATGTTGGTGAAAGCTTCCACAAGTCGGCCACGCAAATGTCATGTTTTTTTTTTCTAAAAAAACTTTCTTCATCTTAACGAAATGCATGGATTGGTATTTGTTAAGGAGAACAAATTTTCATCCAACAGAGTCTCGCAGATATGGCGCCGCAACGGCCTTGAGTACAATTAGACACGACGACGATGCAACGTACGTACAGACGAGGTAGCACATGACGCAAAGGTTGAGCAGCGGCAGGTGCCGCGTCCGGGTCAGTAGTCACATATTCACATCACGGCATGTGAGCACGAAGTACAGCATAGGTTGACTGCCGGTCCGCTCATCGGTCCAGCGTCATCATGTATTTATATCCTTTATTACTAGACAAGATCGATATATAAAGCTACGCGTTGGGCTGCTTTGTGTTATATTGTTTTGGAGAAATGGATAAATGACTGAAATAAACCCTCCCGGCTCAGTGGCCGGACTGGAGGATAACGATAATAAAAAAGAAAAAGCATGAGAATGGGAAAAGAAAAATCAAATGTTTTTAATTAGTTCCTTATTTCCAAATTTTCTTATTATCAATTCCATTCATTTTATATATATATAGAATACCTTTAGTATTTAAAAATTATTCTAAAAACAAAGTATTCTAAAAAAATAGAATTCTATACAAAATAAAGATTTTGTAAACTACAAATACAATAGTCAATATTCCTTATAATAGATATAATTTTCGGCTCGATGGATTGGAAATTTGGAATCGCCCAGCACAGCTGCCATAGATCATCAGAGAATCAGAGCGCGGTCATCGAAAAAACTGCCATGCCAAGCCGGAACAGACAGAGCAGGGTACCCTACATACCTCTACACGTCGGGTAGCCTAGCCAGAGGCCGCCTATCCATGATGCTTGCAGCTCACCAACGTGCAGCATTGTGCTGTGAATACACTATATTATGTCATGCTGCAGTATCAGATTTACTGCTCCATTTATTTTTTAAAAAAATAGAATTGCTGCTCGCTTCGGTCAGCTTCATGCTTCTTGCGGTGTCTCTGTGAAAATAGTTCCCTCGAAAGCGTGAAAAGTTTTCACCTACAACACTGTGTCAGTTCATTTCTTCTCCCTGTATACAACTACTAAACACGGCGTACAATTGCAGCGGCGAGGAGATAAATACGAGGCTCGGCCATCGAAAAAACTACCATGTCGTATGACTCATGAAGGGAGTCGGTCTGCGTGCAGCGTGCAGGCACAGAGACGTGGAAACCGCAGAAGTCGCCTGCAACTGCCAACGTACTTGCACATTGCCGGAGCAGCAGGAGGAGGAACATCAGTGGAAACGGGAGTCAAATTTGCAACATGCTACGGTCAAGCGGCCGGCGAGGGTCAAATGCCTACAGCTAGCTCCTCGACCAGTTCCATGTCCATCTTCGACTTTACTTTTTTTTCCCCTTTCGCTCGCTTTGGGGGCGCCAGGCGAGTCAACGTCGTATCGATTCGTCTGGTACGCGACACGCATCCAAAGTTTAGCAAGTCACGTGGGCCCTGTTTAAGATGTTTCGCGAATTTTTTTCGAGTATGTTCCTTCATATGCATGGCATATTAAATGTAGTCGGAAAAAATAACCCATTATATGGATGTAGTGTACTTCGCGAGACGAATCTAATGAGCCTAGTTAGGTCGTGATTAGACAATAAATTGCTACAGTAAACATGTACTAATGACGGATTAATTAGACTCATTAGGTTCGTCTTGCGATGAACTGACATAATCTGTAATTAGTTTTGTAATTAGTCTATATTTAATACTTTAAATGTGTGCCCGATATGTGAAACATCTAAATGCGGCCGTGAGTGACACGTACAGTGCATAGATGCCAGCAGCATGTCATCCCGTCACCGTCCAAATTTGACGCCTCTCGGTCATCGCCCATCAGTCATCACTCGCTCTGCTGCTGGCAAGCCGACAGCGAGTCCGAATCGACGAATCAAGGAACTAATCAAACCAAGCCTCTCGCAATCGTGACCGTTAATCACACGCTCAACAGTTGCCAGATTCTGTTGCATGCGGCCGCCCGGCCGTTAGCTGCTGCTTCGCAACCGCTGCTAGCTAGTAGATCACTACTGACCTACTGTACCATTACTACGAGAGCTAGATAGCAAGTCACCCTCTCACCATCCTGGTTAACCTTTTGCCGCATGCGTTTCCTCTCTTTGCTTGTCACCATCCATGGCAGTTTCTTCTGTCTGTGTACTAATATCTGCTGCGGCCTCATCTGCTCTGCAAATTGGATCTGCCTTTTTTTCTTTTTCTGTTTTCTTTTACCTAACTGCCTGAACTTGCTACTTATTGGAGCTAGCTTCGTATAGCTTTAGATAATCATTGGGGCGACGCCCGGTAGTACCAATCATTTTCAATTTTTTTTTCCCAACAACTCGATCATTTACCTTTTTGGTCCGAAACAAAAGCAATGTTTTTGGCACATTTAATTCAATTTTGTGGTCGAGACTCCTTGTGAATTTCGTATAGCTTCCTGGATATTACAATTAGATACAAGAATGACCGTACCAATCAGTAATGATTTTCATAAAAAATATTAGTACTTTTACCGTTATGTATGCGACAATATAACTTCCTTATCAATTAGGTTGTGGAGATATTTTAGAGAAACTGTGGCCAAATAGCATTTTGGAGACCATTTCAAGGTTGAAAAAGATTAGTACTACACTTTAGTATGTAACCACATTAGCTGTTACATTGGTGTACTATGTCCTTTTTTATATAAATAAAATAAGAATCTAACTAGCTCCATGCATGTATCTAGGCTCCCAGAGACTTTTGCCCCAATCTCTTCCTTCCATTTTGACCTGACCTTATCGGTATTTTTAAAAAGGGAATAGCATTTTCATTTACCAAATGCTAGACACCATTCTTTTCCAAAGCCTACAACTTTCCTGTGCTGATCATTGGCCTTTTTGGAAGTAGTTGCTAGAAAGTTGGATGCGGTAGGTACATGATTGCCAAACTGTTTCAGTGGATACTCTCAATCCGTACGCATAAGGTACCGAACATAGTTCATGTCCCATACGGCCATACCATTAGAACAATTAATGTGTATTTGAAGAATAAGTTTCATTGAATAATTTTTTCTTGAAAAAATCAGGATAGATTAAGCGATCGACGATATTACACACTCGTCGATGGTATAGTATAAGGAGAGAGCAAACATGACTCTGAAAGCTAAAGTTGTGTTTGGTGTAGCAATGAGACAAACATACGTGCACCTACACATTTTTTTTTGGTATCTGAATAGATAATAGACATTTGGTACACTATGTCAAGGCTTTTACTGCTACTCATGAAAGGGATACTTGAACTTATACTGCAATTATTATATGCTCATCAGTGCTGCAACTGCATTGCTAGACTATTCATGGACACATATTTTTTTTTGTTCCTAACAGATCAATAGATTAGAGGATTGGTCTTTTCCTCATTCACTGTATGAGGATTGGTCTTTTCCTCATTCCAGATGGTGGTCACTGCGAGGCTCTTGGCGATGGCTGGGAGGAGGTTCGACGTCGACGACGCCGGGAGGACCGCCCGGCACGCCCTGCCGCGCGGCCGGTCCCAGCAGATTTGGTCGGACGGTGCTTCAACTGCCTGGAATCGGGCCACGTCGCGGCGGCCTGCAAGAACAAGCCACGCTGCTTCCGGTGCCGGGGCGAGGGCCACCGTTCGCGCCTCTGTAGACGCAGCCGCCCTTCCAATGGTCGGCAGCCTCGGGAGCGGTCGTGGCGTCCCCCGCCCCGCGCTCAGGCTCCCCCCCGCGTTCAGCCTCCTCCTCGCGCTCAGCCTCCTCCGCGCGCAAGGTCCATCGCCTCGGATGCGACGATGTCTGCTGGATCCCAATCCACCGGTCGCACGGGCACTCCGCCTGCGGTCTGCGCCCCGCCGTCGCCAGACGCGTCGATGCCCTCTCCACCACCGTCTCCCAAGCCAATGGGCCACCCCTCACGCCGGCCTTCTAATGAGATTGTGGTGGTGCCAAGATCGCAGGAGATCGAAGAAGCGGAGGCGCGACTCTCCTCCAGGGCGCTCGTCCTCATGATCGGTGGCGCTAGACCTTCCGTCACCGCTGCTCAGGTCGGTCGTGTGATTGAGGAATACTACACCCTGGTGCCGGATGACTACTCCATCTACCGTTACGAGCCAGAAGATTTCATGGTCGAGTTTGATTCTGCTGAAGTGGCCCAGCGTGTGCTACACTCTCACCTCCCAGCCGAGGCACCTCTTCAGCTAGTCTGGAAGCGCTGGAGACGCCAATCCATGGCTAGCTTTGCTCCGCTGCGATACAGGGTGCTAATCGAGATCAAGGGTATCCCGGCACACGCCCGGAATGTCAGCACAGCGCAGTTGATCCTGGGTCCGGCATGCTCAGGCTTGGTGGAGGCACCTGTATCCCTTGTCGGCAATGACCGGCGTCTCCTTTATGTGGCCGCATGGTGCGTTCATCCTGATCTGATACCCACCCAGAAGCTGTTGTTCGTCCCGGAGCCGACGGTGCCCTTCGAGCCAGGCAATCTGTTCCTTCGTCCCCACGAGATAATCCACTCTAGGCATGACGGGCTCTGGTACAGAGTAACATGCAGGCTGGTCGAGTACCAAGACTGGCATGATTCAAGCGACTCATCTGGCGACGAGCCGGACCGTCATGACAGTTCCGACGATGAGGACTACCCAGGATTTCACCAGCGATGCCGCAAAGGTCCATGGCCGAAGAAAGCAAGATTTGATGATGATGCCGGCGGGTCTGGCTCTGGTGGCGCGCCGTCGCTTGGTCCCGGCTGGGGGCCACCATTCTCGACGGCGGCCATGGCGCCGGCGTCCGTGAAGACGACGGCGGGCTTGGCGTCGACAGTCATGGCGTGGTCGCTCTCCAGGCCCCTGCGCTTTGGGAGACGTGCGCTGATGGAGAAGCCGGGTCCCACCCCGGAGGATGCTGTCGATCAAGGATTGACTGTGGAGACTGGCCCCACGAACATGGTTGACGAGGCCATACTGGCGGTGGCGTGTGCCAGAACGGGCGACGCGGGGCTCGAGCACCGCGCGCGTGACGACCCGATGGTGATTGAAGCCTGCCGGAATTCAAGGAAGCCGCTCCAGCCAACAGAGTTGCGACAACAAGAAAAAGACAAGGCCCAAGGTTGCGAGTTGGGAGACATGATCCTTCCCCGGGCGGCGCAGGGGTGTTTCGCCAGGACCGTGGACCCCATGCTGTGGGAAGCGGTCGTAACGGCTCGCCCAGGTCGCGAAGATGGGGGCCCGACCGCTGCTGGGTCGTCACTGGGGAACGTAGCCCAACAAGCGGATGGCCCATTCGAAGTACCGCTACGTATGGGCTCGCCACACCAGCTGCTTGACAATGGGCCAGCCGGGAACTCTACAGTCGATCAGGTAGCGGCACAAATGGAGGTAGTCCGCTTTGATGATGCTCCAGTTCCTGAACTAGCACCCACCTCGCCCCTATGTAGTTTCGTTACAACTACTAGAGGAACGCTTGAGGGCTTGCCCTTGCACTTTACGCCGGACGTTGGCACACCGGTTAAAAATGTGGTCGCTCACTTCGCAAGCTCTGTCTGTAGGCCGCTGTCGCCGACCGCGCTGCAGACACCGCCGCCAAGACGACGGCCGCGCGAACAACCGGCAACCACACCAGCTATACGTCGGAGCGAGAGACTCGCCAAGAAATCAAGACACAGAAGCTCCAAGCCGGCGCTCCAGGCACAAAACGTGCTGATGAAGCGGTTGGGCATCTCCTCGGCGACCGGTCCCCTCGACGCTGCTGCTTTCCAAAGGTTCCTGCAGGTCTTCTCCGCCACACTATCCCCATCGCAGTGTGAAGCGCTTGATGAACTGTTGCCGGAAGGCGGGTCGTCCTTCAAGGCCGTGGTAGAAGAGGTGGAGCCCTAGGCCTACACTCCCTCCTTTTGGTCGCAAAATCGTCTCCATCATGAATGCTGAAAATATGTTGGTATGGAATGTAAGGGGGCTTAATGCTAGAGCTAAACGTACTATGGTACGTACTTTGGTCGAACAGGAGCGTATTTCAATCTTAACTCTGCAAGAAACAAAACTTGATGTGTGTAATAACTCCATCATTATGGAACTGCTTGGGCCTGCTTTTGATCACTTTGCACTACCAGCAACAAACACTTGTGGAGGGATCATCCTCGCTTGGCGGCGTGACATCTGGGAGGTATCTAATCCACTATATCGTGAGTACACCTTAACAGCCAAAGTTTCACTGGTAGAGAGTGATAACACATGGTGGATTACATGCGTCTATGGCCCACACCTAGATGAGGACAAGATCCGTTTCCTAGAGGAGCTCCGCCAACTAAAGTCAGGGCGATCAGATGAGTGGCTGATATGTGGAGATTTCAACATGATATACCAAGCCGCTGATAAAAGCAACGGCCGCTTGAACAGACGACGGATGGGCAACTTTCGACAGTTGCTGGATGATCTGGAACTTCTCGAGCTCCACCTGCAGGGACGTCTATACACATGGAGCAATGAGCGAGCTGATCCAACCTTGGAGCGCATCGACCGGGCGTTCGCGACAGATGAGTGGGTACAATCCTTCCCAGATTACAGCCTGCGAGCTCTCTCTTCAGAATTCTCTGACCATGCACCGTTGCTCCTGCAAACTAGCTGTGTTCTCAAGACGTTTAGACGTTTTCGGTTTGAGAACATTTGGACCAAATATGAGGGTTTCCTGGAGACCGTGCAGCAGGCGTGGTACTGCCCATACCCACAAGCTGATGCCTTTCGAGTCCTCGACTACAAGCTGCGTAACACAGCGATTGCACTGAAAAGGTGGAGTGCCAAACATGTTGGCTCTGTTCGGTTACAGCTGGCCATAGCCAAGGAGCTGGTCTACAGGTTTGATGTGGCCCAGGAGTCCAGAATCCTCGCGCAGCATGAACGAAACCTACGCAACAAAATGAAGCTTAAATGTCTGGGGCTTGCATCTCTGTTACGGACAATTATGCGGCAGCGATCGCGTATCACTTACTTGGCAGAAGGCGATGCCAACACAAAGTTTTTTCACCTTCAAGCCTGCCACCGCAACAAGAGAAATCACATTGACTCCCTGATCGTGGATGGAATGGAGGTCGTCCACGACGAAGCCAAAGCTGAGGCAATCTATCAACACTTCGACGAGGTACTGGGGACGAACTCCCAACGTACGGTGGCATTCGATTTTCAGAAACTTGGCATTCCGACGGTAGACTTATCCCACACAGACTTCTGCTTCTCGGAAGACGAAGTATGGAAAACTATTCGAGAATTGCCGTCAGATAAGGCGCCCGGTCCCGATGGCTTTACAGGCCTTTTCTATCAGATTGCATGGCCAATAATTAAAGATGACATGATGAGAGCCTTTCATGCCTTGTGGTCCTTGGATGGCCGAAGCCTACATCTAGTGAACCAGGCGTATATGATTCTTCTCAAAAAGAAGAGGGATGCAGCTCACATTGGCGACTACCGACCTATTAGTCTCATTCATAGCTTCTCCAAGCTATTTGCAAAGGTACTTGCCAACAGACTTGCGCCATCCCTACAGACTTTGGTCAGCGTCAACCAAAGTGCTTTCATAAGAGGTCGGATAATACATGATAATTTTAAAGCTGTTCAGCTCACGGCCATGTTGCTACACCGTAAAAAACTGTCAAGTGCTCTGATTAAGTTGGATATTGCAAAAGCTTTCGATTCGGTAAATTGGACATTTCTGCTGGAGATCCTCAAGCACATGGGGTTTACCAGGCGATGGCTAAACTGGATAAGCATGTTGTTATCAACGGCAAGTACAAAGATCATTGTCAACGGAGCACCGGGTAAACGTATCTGTCATGCTAGGGGACTGCGTCAGGGCGATCCGCTATCTCCGATGTTGTTCGTGCTTGCTATGGAGGCCCTCAACTCACTGATCAGGTTGTCAGACAGGGAGGGACTGCTACAAGGGCTCGGATCGGGTATCATCAAGGAAAGGGCGTATCTGTATGCGGATGACGTTGTTCTATTTCTTTCACCAGTGCAGCAAGATCTTGTGGCGATGACTAACATCCTAAACCTGTTTGGGGGAGCATCAGGACTGTCCATCAACCCTGAGAAATGCCTCATATCCCCGATTCGTTGCGGGCTGGATCAGACGGCGACATTGATGAGGTTCTTCCCGGGACGCTTACAAGCCTTTCCATGCAACTACCTAGGAATTCCCCTATCAGTGAGGAAGCTCAAGAAAGCCGACCTGCAGCCTTTGGTGGACAAGGTGATCACTGGACTCCCTAGCTGGAAGGCAAAATTAATGAATAAAGCAGGCAGGCTCGTCATGGTTAAGGTGAAATTGTCGGCGATACCCATTCACACGGCGATTGCGATATCTCTCTCACCATGGGTCATTGACTGTATTGACAAGCGTCGACGTGCTTTCCTATGGAGGGGGGAGGAAACAGTATCTGGTGGACACTGCCTACTTGCGTGGCCTGGGGTCTGTCGGCCAACAGAACTTGGAGGGCTTGGAATTCCTGACCTCCAATTAATGGGCTATGCCCTTCGTATGCGATGGCTTTGGCTAAAGCGTACTGATCCTTCAAAGCCCTGGTCGCAATTACCGGTTAAGGAGGAAAGAATGGTTACAGCAATGTTTGAGCATTCCATAACTGTGGAGGTGGGTGATGGTCGGCATGCCTTGTTCTGGTTTGATCGCTGGCTAAATGGACAGTCCATTGGAGATTTGGCACCCTGCCTATTGCAGGCCGTCCGTCCAAGAGTTCAGAAACAACGCACCGTGGCAGAGGCATTGCAAAACCGCAAATGGGTCAACGATATAACAGGAGCACTAACTGTACAGGTGCTGCTGGATTACCTTGACATGTGGGAGTTAATCAGAGAGGTCCAGTTGCAAGACAATGTGCAGGATGTGGTTAAATGGAGATGGACAAATGACGGCAGCTTCTCAACAGCCTCAGCTTATCGTGTGTTCTTTGTGGGTCAGTACGCCATTCAGGGAGCCAAGATCCTGCGCAAGGCTAGAGCGCCTAACAAATGCAAATTCTTCATCTGGACCGTCTTGCACGAGCGTTGTTGGACTGCCGCAAGGAGGAAACGCCACAATTTGCAGGACGACGACAGCTGTACCTTCTGTGCTCAAGAACCGGAGACGATCACACACTTGCTGCTGGGCTGCCCTTTCAGCCGTGAGGTCTGGTATCACATACTTCACCGATGCAACTGGGAAGCTTTGGTTCCTACACAGGCTGCTTTCTCTTTCGCAGATTGGTGGGCACATTCACGCACACGCCTATCAAAGGAAGACAAGAAGTCTTTGGACACGGTAGTAATCCTAATAGCATGGTGCTTGTGGTTGGAACGGAATGCCAGAACATTTGATCGCCGAAGCAAAACAGTGACACAGCTGGTACAACATATCTCAGAGGAAATTGCAACTTGGACCAATGCGCGCTACACCTCTCTTGTCCCGTTTATTGCAGGTCGCACAATAAGTGCCGTGTAATTGACAACCATTTCTTTTGGCCACAGGCCGTTGTGTAGCCCGCAGTTGCGTGTCATCATCCTGAATGACTACGCAGGGTGTGTAATCAAACTTTCTTCTTCCTCTTAATGAAAAACGTGCCAAGGCACGGTCGCAAAAAAAAAGTAAGCTACTATGAGGTAGTAAAAAACTTGACTACACTATATCGACAATACCATGCAGTAACATATGATAGTGGAATGTGGTGTGGACCAATGGAGGGAAAACGAGCGGACAAGCATAGTGGATAAGCAAAAAAAAGAAAAAGAAAAAGAGCAGACAGAACTGAAATGATCTCCGGTAGCTCCGGGATGTGTGTCTTTTTTTTTTTCTCATCCGCGTATTCCTTCCGTATTTGAATTTTTTCTGAGTGTATGCGGTCAAAGGTGCACAACTTGCACTCTTGGACATGATATCAGGGGCGTACCTAGGATTTATAGAAGGGTATGCCATACCAATTTTTGTTATACAATTTGGTATAATCTACATAGAAATAATATAGTTCATATATTTCTACTTGCTAGTAGTCTCTTGATTGTATGGTTAATGATCTTGAACCAAAATTTTAGGTATGCCATGGCATATATGGCAACCTGCTAGGAACGCCACTGCATGATATAAAGGTGCATCATTGGGCGTGAAAACTCATCCGATTTCCTTTATGAACATGCAAGTGGGGGTACTGTACCTGTCCACACCAATCTAATCCACACAAACTCATTCAATTTTTTAAAATACTATCATTGCTCCTCTTTTATGTGTAATCTATTGTTAATTTTTTAATTATTTTGCAGCTCTCAATTTGACCATGTACTAACCCCATACAAATGCTCTCTATACACCTGTACCAATATTATACAAATGCTATCCATACACCTGTGCAGATCCTCTACCAGTGCCCTTATCTGCTCATCTAACCAAGGACTAAGTACATACTAAAATTTGGTAAAAACATGTTTTCGTAATGTGCGACTAGATGCATAGCAGCTGCACCATTGATGCATAGCATATGCACCTTGATTTTTGCATGCTTGCATACTATAAACCATATAGCAGATGACATGGACCTGAATTTATGTACGTGAAACAATGATAAAAAATATACTAGAAAGAGGACAATAAATCTAAAATGAAAAATCAACACCATATACAATAGAAAAAACGAACCAATAAAACATTAAGATAATAATCACAATCATAGATAATCACAGATTTTTAGAAGAAGGAAAAAAAAAATCCAAAACCAAGAATTCAATGCGAAAAAAATCAAGAAACAAAAAAAGGCTCCTTGGGGCTGGATCTGCAGCACGAGAGAGATTGAGGGAGGAGAGAGAATGTGTGGGAGGATTCAAATGAATATAAATCTGGAGAGCGGAACAGGTCGTGCTGCTTTATTGTGTATGAGACTGGTATATGTACGCGGGCCCCAACATTACAAGTACATGACGGGACATAATTGACACTATGTACACGACCCGAGAATTCGAAATATACCTTCAGTGATAGGTGTCAACTCAGAGTAGAGAGTACCTTGGCTCCATGGAACTATAAGAGCATGTTTGGTAGAGCTCCATATTCTTTAGCATAATAAAATTTTAAAACCGGGATGTAGAATCACTTTACATAATCAAAAGAAGCTACTTTTTTAGCTCTCAACATCTTAGTTCATTTTGGGGAATTACTTCATAGAATTAGCACATAGTCACTCATCTCTAAAAAACTGTTTGGCAGAGCTCCTGCTAGATTTAGCCGAGAATCAGCTCTGAGAGATGTGCCAAACACACCCTAAATCTTGGTTCGATAAGAAGAAGAAAAAACCGAGCAGACAAGCAGAGTGTATAAGCAAAGTAGAGCAGGTGGGATAACAGAAGACCTTTCATTTACTGACAAGCTGATCTCCAACTTAAATTTGATTGGGAGGCGACAACGGCACCATGATTATATGCCTGCTTGCTTGCCAAAGGAAGACTGTGGTACTGGCGGTGCATAGCACTCCATATATTTTTTAACCTTTGAGACAAAGGCTGAGGCGAGATCATCAATTGTTGCAGCAGCAAAAGTAATGACCGCTCCAGAAGCAAAGTGCCTATGCATATTGGGAGGATGATGCTGCCCGCGAAACGGCGGACGACCAATGGACGGTGCTCTACTGATCTATACAATGATACTGGCCACCACAGTAAAATTTCAAAGAGAGACATGCCCCACTCATGTGCTGTGCCGTGCCGTGCATTCCATGCATCCATGAAATCCGGTCTAGAATGTTATCAATTTTGCTGCTCACATACTTGCATTGGAAAGTTTACGCGTTGGTACATGGCTTGCGTAGTTCATTCTGTTCTGCCGCCATCTTTCTGTGCGCTGCCTGACCACTGTTAACATTCCCTTTTAATTAATTTGGAGAGACATACTAGGATGCATCGATGGATAGAGATCCGTGCAAGCGAAATATGTAGTACTACTGCCGACACCCCTGTTGCCATCAGTCTTAACTACACATGCAAAGAGCACGTACACACTAGAAGCAACGGCAATGTCAACTAATTTCTTGGGTCCCAGTAGTGCACCCGGCCGCCTTAATCTCCCATTTGATATCCCCATATACAGAACCCATATATGGGGATCCATGCACGTTTGTTCTCTGTTGTGCCCTACACCGTACCATTGCTCTGTTTCTCCAAGCAAAGCAAGCTAGGTTGCATGTGCCGGCGGAATTCAATCCATCATCAGCGGTCTCCATCACTAGCTAGCTGCTTTATTTGCCACCATGGCACCATGCATGTGAGAGTGAGACTCTCTCTCGCTTAATCAACGGCGCAGATCGACTAACATATAGCTGCCGAATCCAATTCCAGTCAGCGTCTTAATCATCGCCCGACCTGCGCAACTTTGCAATGCAAGCACTAGTGCTTAGTTCTGCTATTAACACTGTTTATATATTGCAGTAAAACCTCATCCATGTCTGTGTTGTGTGCGTGGTCAGTACTGGTCACATCTCGATATGATCACAAGCTGCTGACGACCCTGCTTGCCTATTTCGGCATTCACGTTCGGTCAACTTTCCATTTGATAATAAAAGGAGTCATGATGATGATCGAGTCGGTCAACGTCATATGACCGGCCGCTTTGAATTTGAAAACCCACGTGACGTAACGTAGCATCATCCATGAAGTCACAATCCAAATCGCTCCCAGGTCATGCATGCATGCCTCTCCTGCTGTGTATGCATCACTGCTGTTCACTTAGAGCAGGCCGCCAGGCCGTGAGGGCGTGAGAGAGGAATTAGCTAGCTACTCTACAGCGTACGTGGTCATTAATCGTTAGCTGATCACTACTACTCCAGCTACCGAGAAGTTAGTTAAGTGCCATGACATGCACGGCGGTGGTGCATGGCAACAAGCCTAATTAACTAGCTTGAAAGTGTGCCACGCGCTAACTGCCACTGCCAACTGGAGCGGACTGTCTGGGAGGAGAGTTGTGGTTGGATAGCAAGTCACCGTCTCACCATCCAAAACGACCTGCTTCGTTCGACTTGCTACGTGCCAATAAGCTAGCTACCTTGTCGTCAACCTAACTTTTTTTTTGAACGAACAACACTCGACGAGTGCGTTTCATTGATATAGTAGAAAAGTACAAGATTATGACCCTGAAAGGCCACAAATAGGCAACCAAAAAGAAAATAAAAACATGCAACAAAACCGGCAGGTAAGAATGAGACATTCACACACGCCAAGCTTTGTGCAAACTCAAAATAAAACGACTCTAGTCAGTCGGCCTCATGTGCCACAACCCTACAACACCGAGTAGCCCGTCGAAGCACCGGACAAGCCACTGCCATGCAGGGCCAACCGCCACCACAACACAAGTCATTCTCAACCTTAGGTCATGAGAATGTAGCTGTCGAAACTCCGGTCTCAACTCTGCGTCGTCAAGAAACTAAAAGGGGCAGATCACACCTCACCGAGAAGGCCACCACCATGCATGACCTGACGCCGAAGTGTCACTGTAACACCACGCTTAACCGACAGAAGAATTTCACCAAATCCGGACACCTCCAAGGCTGCTTTGCGGTCACTATCACGCAAACACACGTGCGGGGGCCTTGCCACGTCCGCCGCTGGACTCCACCCTCGTCGCCTCAAAGAAAACTCGCGGAGGCCTCGCCTCATCCGCCACTGAACTCCACACCACGGATCTGTGTCTTGTATTGCCATCGGAAAGTTGTGCAATGCTGCCCTGCCACTCTAAGATCCCCTCAAGCCGCTAAATTTCCACCAAAATCTCATCTGTGCCACAAACACACAACTCAAAACCTTCAGGGATTGGGATCGCCGTCCGTCTCATATGCAAGATCACCACCGTCGTGCTAGCACACCATCTTTGTCACTTGCGCCATCTTTTGACGATGCCCTGTACCGAAGTAACCTGGCCACGCCAAGCTACTCGCCGTAGGACGCTGCAAGTCAAGTTGTCACCACACCGGCATTGCTGCAAGCGCCGTTTCTCAACGTTGTTTCGCACCGAAAGAGCCACCACAGGAGGGTCGATCGCCGCGTTCCGCTGCAAGCAGTCTTTAACAAGCGAGCAACAACCTCAAGTCGCCGTCGTGGTGACTGTAAACCGGCCTTCTGAAGCACTGACGTATGCTCCCTTGTCCCTGTCTTCCTTGACTTGTTGCCACCGCTAGACGTTGCTGGACCTCGCAGCTACCAAAGGGTAGTAGCCCCCCTATGCGTGGCCGCCACCGCAACCGCCGCACCTCGCGCAGCCCCGCGCGTAGCCGCTGAGGAGGGAACCACGAGCCGCTTGCCCAGGGCCCGTGTCGTCGCTGCCGTCCGGGCTTCGCAGCTGTGTGCAGACCAACGGCCGCCGCCGCAGAGCCGAGCCACTGCCGCCGGCGAGGCAGCACGCGAGGCCAAGCAGTAGATCCTCTTGCAGCCGTCGCCGGGCCTGGGCACGGTGAATCTGTAGCGGGCAGGTCGGGGCAGAGCCCCGGGGCACGCTGGATCCAGCGATGGGTCACACACCTCCGGCCATGGAAGCACCGGAGATCCGCACAGCTCGCCGGAAAGACAGCACCGGCCACTGGAGAGTCGCCTGCCATCGTCGCACACAAAAGCACCCGCCAGCAGCTGCTCCCGTTGTAGATCCAGCCCGGGCGACGCCGGATCCACCCTCGCCGGCGCTGGATCCGCCGCCGCAACCACCCAGGCGTGGAGCTGCCGTCCGCCGCAACCACCAGGAGCCCCCACGCCTCCCGCAAGATGCGCGCGAGGAAGGAGAACGAGGCCTCGCCGCCGCCATCCTAGCGGCCGCTCGGGCTTCCGGCGGCGAGCTCCGGCAGCGGCGAGACGGGGAGGACGAGGGGCTCGACGCGGTGGCGCGAGGATGGGGGCTCCGCCCGTGTCGCCCGTGGGGGACGACGCGGGGGACTATTGTTCTCTAAGGCTATCTCCAACATCGTCAACCTAACTTTAGGTTTCCCGCTTTGCAGCACTTCCTCTCGTCAATTGTCATAGTTGTTGCATCTTCCAATGCAATCTTCCTGATGTTTCGTGTATGCATGTTCTCCGATCGATCCAGTGGTCTCTTTTGCCTCACGTACAAAAGGTCCAAAGTATGTAGCAATGAGTTAGGGCTAAGAAACCTCAAACTTAACATATATTAGACTCTGCATGCACGGTGTACAATCAAGTTCATAGAGCAGACTCCAGTGAACTTGCATGCATGCAGAATCCATCAGCCGTTTGGTGGTCTTTGCTTGGTGGTTAACTGTCGGCTGTCGATAGCTAGCGCTCCAAATAATTGCAGGTCGATCATGTCACCTTTGCAACCTTTCCTGACTTGTTTTGCCACAGGCCGGCTGACAGTGCCTCTTGGCTCTTGCAGGTTATTGGTGCCTTTTCCTTTCACTTTGTGATGAGGAGACCTTGTCAGAGCCACGTTAACACTTAGTGCTGTTTCACAATATTTGTCGGTCGGGCCGTACGCGAACAAATGAACCAACAAGTGAGATCTTATGATCTATATGACACCAACCGCACTGTGACGACCACCCTAACTAGCTAGCTAGCCATATGCCCATATATATATGCCTGCCGAGCTAGAAACCAGTAAGTCCCTTTTACTAGACCAGAATAGGATAGGAGGCGACACGAGTGATCCACTACACATGCATGCATGACACTGTCTGAATAATTGGGGGGACGTAAACACTGCGGAACAGCAGCAGTTAGCAGTAATAGCAAAGTGGGGTTGTTACGACTAATATATATGATGCACACAATCAAGTTAATTAATATCAAGAATTGGAGCTAATAAATATATACACATAACATGTTTAAACAAAAATATGACATGAGAAAGCTGCAGATAATTAATTATTCACAAACCAAACAGTCTACATCGATGGTACAGGACAGCGAATTCAAACCCTGCAAATTAAAAGTTGCGTTTGGTATAGCAATATAGCAGCAGCAAGCTCGTACAAGGGAGACCTCAACTTATACCACAACCATTGCTTGGCACCAGCTTGTCGTGCTGGAAACTGCAACAACTGCATTATGCGTGACTGCATGATGTGCAGCCGGCCGGCGTCGTACCACGCCGACTGTTCAATCAGCCCGGCGATCGGCGCGGCAGATTTGATTATATCAATTTTCGTCAACTTTTTGGTAGCTGCCGCCTCGCTTGCAATTGCAATGCAACTGCCTTTCGCTGTAGGCTGTAGCTACTAGCATGTACGTGGTGCTGGTTTTTTTTTTCCGCGGTTAGACCGTTTTTTTTAATAAAACTGGTCCGTAAACCGGTCAAACCGGCCGGTTAACCAGTAGGAGCGGTTTGATAGTGTCGGTTTTGAGCGGTAACCGGCCCTATATAGCTACCGGACCGGACAAACCGGACCGGTTTCAAACGGTTTTTTTAACCCTGACGTGGTGCCTTGCCTGCCGGTCCATGAGCAACCGTTTGGTGTTGGTGGTGGTTACGTGCCTGACCGTGTGGATGCATATGCGTTCCTGAATCCTGATGATGATGAATTGCAGGTCATGTCAGCTTTAAACCTTTTGACTCATTTCGGCCCCACGAGTTGACATTCGTGGTGGCAGATTGGTCCTTTTCTCCTTTCCTTTTTCGTCGGCGAGAGGTAATTAATAAACTTGGTTCTGTATCGTTAGTGTTACTACTACGCAGTGACTTGAGCAAATGCAGTAACCTAATGAGCAGCAGAGTAAAAACAGAGGCAGCGAGGGAAGCCATGTGCCTCCCTGCTAGAGTGACATGCAGGAGTGCTCCCTTTTTGCTGACAAATCTATGGGTTTTTTGGATCCTGGCCATTACAATTTTTCAACTTTTGAAATATGCCGTTACAATTCGTCTTATTGGAAACTTGCCATTACAATTCTAACATTCACCGAGCCTTGCCATTATCTACGTCTGCCGCGTACCTGGACCCACCAGCAGGTATCGTAGCTGGACATAACATTTCGTATGTCCTTTTTTGCCCCTGGACCGAGAGGATAAGGCTCCATCTCTCTCAGATGCCCATCGCTCTCTCTCAGTCCCCGTCTCTTCTCATTTGCCGGCCGCCACGCCCTCGCTTCTCATCTCCACCTGTCGTCGGTGAGTAGCAGGCCTCAGGGATGAGGCTCGAAAGCAGCCCGATGAGGGCATCGTCTAGCTCAACGGCGAATGCCAGCGTAGGTAAGCAACTGCCTCTCGTTGAGTGCCCCGAATGTGGCATCCCGGTGATAAAGATCCGCAACAAGCAAAAGGAGACGTATGGGGAGTTGTTTTTCAAGTGTCCCAACAACATTAAGGCCGGCGAGTGAATCTCGTTCAATTTGGGTTTTTTAGCAACAATTTTGTGGTTCCATTTGTGATTTGTTGCCGTCATTGCCGCAGGGAGACTCCAGGACATGTGGGTTTATTAGATGAAGGTCAGCACTTTGAAGATGGAAACGATATGCTGCGATGGCAATGTCTTGAGCTGAAGCAAGAAGTTGGCATGATGAAACAAGAAGTAGGCATGATGAAGCAACAAGTTGATATCGCTGTAGTTGACATTGCCAATCTGAAGATGCAGATATGTGAGCTCAAGGAACAAAAGAAGTCCTTTGTGATGAGTATTTCTGTTGCAGTAGCTGGATGTGTAGGTTTACTGATAGGCTTGTTTGTGCGAGCAATGTGGAAGTGAAATGAGTTGTTCTGTGTACTGAACTCTGTAATTCAGTTGTCTTTTGGTTGTAATGTGGATGTGCAATGGTAATGGAATTGGTTTGAATTACCAGTAAATCTCTTTGTCATGAAAGCATGAACAATGCAAGCATGAACATAGCATGAACAATGCAATTAGCAACCATAACATTTCAGCTAGCCAACATTGATGGACATAGCATGAACAATTCAACTAACAACAGTTTTTATAGATTGCAACCAACATAGCATTTCAGCTTGTTCAAGCAAGTTTACAATCATTACAGACATACAAAAGAAGTTCAAGACAGACCATCACAGGCATCCACAATCTCTACATCCAGAAGCATACAAAAGATGCTTGTTCAAGTTTACAAGCATTACAGACATATATTGAAAATATGGTTCAAATTGAACCAACAAATAGATCCTTCAAGCTTCTAGCAACCCTTGGTGGAGGAGCAGCAGCATCCTTCTTCTGCTTCTTCTTGAGTGGTGTTTTCTTCTTCTTCTTGGGGGTTTTATTTTTCTTTGGTGCCTTCTTTGTCCCCTTAGATGGTCCAGCAGTCTCAGCTTCTGGTGTCTTTCTGTACATCAATATGAAGTTAGGCTGTAATTCAATTAAGAAAGTGAGATTACAGTAAAGAATTCAAGAAAGGGTAACCTTTTATTCTTCGTGGTAGCGGTCTCACCATCTTCTCCAACCATCGCCAGCTTGCATGATTTAGCAAAGTGTCCAAAACCTCGACACCGGCTGCATCTCACTTTCTTCTTGTTGGCATTTTGCTCTAGGCATCCTCTTTGCCGCTGCACCTTTGGCCTACCTGGTGCTCTTCCTAGCAAAGGTGGGTAAACCTTGTACCCAAGATCAACTTCTGGCCACATGGACCTATCTGTCATTGCTTCAACTCTTCCTTCATAGGCAGCTCTGAACCGTGCAACTGAGTAGTACTCATGCACAAAGTCAGCTATCTGCATACCTCTGTTGGACAATATCCATGCCAAGGCATACTTGCATGGCTTACCAGTTATTTGTCACTCCCTGCAAGAACACTTCTGATTTTTGAGATCCACTGTGTGCCTTCTCTGGTTATTCCAATCATCAAGCAGTGTCACCTCAGCAAAGTCCTCATCATTCACTGTAACTTTGACAACCTTCAGATTGTTGCTGATAGTGTTCAGTTCCTTCATAACACTTGGTAGGATTCCATCTGGCCATTGTTCTGCAATCTTCTTCCTAGTGTACCTTTTGTCCATTATCAGCTCCCTTATCCTGTCAACTAACTCATGGGGATGAAGTCCTTTCAAGTGCTTGATCTGAGCATTGAAACTCTCAGAGACATTATTAGTTATATAATCACATTTACTTTCCTCAGAGAAGCCACATCTGTACCATAGCCTACTATGATTCTCTTCAAGGTAGTCAATTGTACCTGGAGCAAACTCAAAAATTTTCTTTATGTGCCACTTGAACATATATTCAGTGTAGCTCCTTGCTACAGGGTACAGATGGTCAGTGAAAACATCCCCTGAGTAGTGTTTCATGAAGTTGCTATACATGTGCCTCATGCACTCTCTGTTTCCAGCTAGTGGAAAAACAGCCCCTACAACCTTTTCTAATCCTTTACAAGCATCTGAACATATTACTAGTCCTGGTGGGTCTCCTATGACTCTGTGCAAATTCTCAAGAAACCACTTCCAGTTATCCTCAGTCTCTGAGTCAAAAAAAATTCTCAGCCAACTGTCCAGTATATACTTTCCATTAAGGAAAGAAGCATCTACTCCTACAAAGGGTCTACAGCCAGCTTGGAATCCATCAATGCATGGCTTCAAAGCAACAAAAATCCTATTGAACCTATACTTCTGACCAATCTTCTCCAACTCTATTTCTACATGACTACCGGGTGAAGTTTTCTCTAGTTGAGCAGCCCAATTGAAAAGAAGTTGGAAGCTATCCTCATACTTACCATGAATTTGATCCAAGGCTACCTTTAAACCAGACCAAACTTTTGCTTCAGCTTTATACCAAAGTCACCTTCCAATTTTTCTTTTGCATCCTTTGGTCTAGCTTTTGGGTTCTTCTTAACCCAATCTCCAAGCCTCTCTGCACACCAGCCCTGAGTAGCCATTTTGCCTTATACTAGCTTGGTGCTAGGACAATTGTGCTCTGCAGGAAGAACTTTCATGCATTGCTAAATATGTACATGATGAAATTACTAAATACAACAGAAAAAACAATGTACCTGTACAATTTTCTTATAAAAAATGGTGGAAGCATGTATTCTCCAAGGGCATCCTCAGCAGCACACTTTGCTATGAACATGGCCTTGTCAGTTTTGGTTCCAGGAGCAAACTCAAAACCATTCTTCACAGCATAGTGCCTAATTACTTTCCTGAATGTAGTGATATCAGGAAACAACTCCCCCTTCACTATTTTTGGGTTCTCAGGATCATGCGGTACATTGATCTCCAAAGGGTCAGCATCATCCACCTCTGCCTCAAATGTTGGAAATTTATCAGATGGCTCAGTACTAGCATAAGTGTTAGCATTGTCAGTTGGCTGTGCAAACTCAGGAGCAGGTGGCACTGTATCATACATGCCTTCATCATCAAATCCCACATACTCCTCAGCATTATCAAACATATCAGGCTCCCTATCTGGCTCTAACTCAACAGCTGACTCTGGAGGATTCTCAGGAGCAACACTAGTGGGTTCCTCAGCATTGTCAAACATAGCAGGCTCTCTATTTGGCTCTAATTCAATAGCTGCCTCTGGAGGATTCTCAGGAGCAGCACTAGTGGGATTTGGGCTAGCATTTGCATCATCATCAGGAGAAACCACACAAATTGCCCTATCAAATACACCTACTACAACATGGCAACCCATCTGATCCTTGTACATTTCAAGCAGATCAACCATCTGTATCTCATCAACTAATCTGGCATCCTCATTCATTCTTTTGTCGTAGAACCAAACAGTGGGTGTCTGCCTAGTGTTCAGATTCAATTCAGTTGCCAGACTATTCAACAGCAAGTCAAGTGTCATGGACCCATACTCCACATCCCACTTAAACACGTGCCCTTTTGTGTATGATTTCCTACCAGACGAGTCTGTGGAAGCAAAACCTTCGACTTTTAGCTCTAGCGCAAACATCCCGTCCCTACCATGCAGTTAAACCCAAATCAAAGTGTATACATGCACAATAAAGCAAATCAACTCTAATCCCCAAATCGACATTACCAAGCAAATCAACTCTAATCCCATGAGCACATAGAGACGAATCAAGAGGGAGAGGAAAGGGTACCTTGTGCTGTCGTCCTCCCATCGCTGGTGCACCAGTGCGACGACGAGGCGCGAATGAAGCCGATGTCGCCTTCAAGTACCCTCCATCGCCTCCAGCGCCCTCTCCGTCGCCTCCCAACATTGTCGCCACCTCCAATCACCAACGGTGCCTCAGATCGCCGCGGGCAGAGGGTGCGCTAGGGTTAGGGTTCGTCCAAGAGATGAGGAAAGAATGAGCGAGAGAAGGAGGAGACTTGCTCCAGCTCCGTGCGTTATCTGAATCACCAGGGGCAATACGGGAACGAAGACAAATACGGTACCTGCAGGTGGGTCCAGGTACGCGGCAGACGTAGATAATGGCAAGGCTCGGTGAATGTTAGAATTGTAATGACAAGTTTCCAATAAGACGCATTGTAATGGCATATTTGGAAAGTTGGAAAATTGTAATGGCCAGGATCCAAAAAAACCCCAAATCTATCGGTGGCATATGCTTCAAGAAGACGATGAAATTATGCAAATCAGTTATTCTTATTATTTACTTTTGAAGTGAAGCCATGCATTAACGCAAAAAGGAATGGCCATCCAGGAAGCCATAACTTGGAACTTAGCTTTGCAGTTTGCCAATTTAGCCACAACTCCTGCAATTAGATTCATCTCGTGAATTAGCCGTTGGCTGTTGAAGGGGCCGCCGGCAGAGCTGGCCGTGCCAGAGCTCGCTCGCCCGTCAGTGAGAAGAGAGAAGAGCGCCGAGAAGAGAGAAAGGAGGAAATAATGATCATTAGGTAATTTCACATCTTATCAGTCTTGTGCAGCCTACCGATCACAGTTTTGTGCAAACCAAAACTCTTTATGCAGCCTAGCAATCACGGGCCAAAATGTTAGAAGAAGCCTAGCTTGAGCCGGCTATGGACTACTTCTAGCCAAGCTAACATCTATGCAGAAACGATCTTAGTCAACTTGTCTACATGAAACTCATCTTGTCCATGCACCATATATCTTGGAGCATGCATCTTCTTCCCCACACCACAGAGCCATCAAACACAACTCAGATGTGCTTAAATTATCTCCTCCATGCGGTGGTGAAAAAAATGAAGGGTGTGCCATGGCTCTCTGCACTGCACAAGCATTTTGAGTGCCTTGCTGAGTTGCTCGGAGCCTTCATTTCTTGTTTCTCAAAGTTGGAATATACTTCGTGTATAGGTACAACTTCATTAGTATAAACTCTTTAATAACTTACAAGTTCTTTGATTAATAATTTATTAAATAGGAGACTCTGTTAGTACATTCTCAAACATTCGGTAGAAAAGCCCTGCAAAACTTTAATCAACTAATGTGGCTCCATTCTTTATATGTAAAAAAAAAGAGCAGCGTGAGTGAACCAGGGATAAATGGCCCCTTGGTAAAAGCCCAATCCAAATCATAACCAGAACTTCCAAATTAAAAGCCCACATTTCAGCCCATCAGGGTCTCGTGAAGATGCGCCAAAAATGCCATCGAGCATATATCCTTTTATTATTACATTTCTTATTAGACAAGCCAAGCCAAGCAAAAATTGTGGTCTGAGCATACCAGTACACCGCACAGTTCTCTTCTCTAAAAAAACTATACCACATTGAGATTCGCATAAATCACCACTACATGACACAGGACTAAACAGGAATTAGTTAGGTTCAGCCGTTAAGCATGCAGGTTTATCCATACTACTAATTATATAGCATTATAACCATCACGAGGGCCCTGAAAAGGGTACATTGTATGTCTGGTAAAAGAGGTCATAAAAAAGACCTACACAAGCGGAACATGTCTTTTCTGCAATGTATTTGAGCATTGCAGCTCTCTTGATGATATCAAAGGTGTTTCGATGAAGCATTTGACGAGACCTTTCCTAGAACATTTAAAGCCTTCATCCGCTGCAGTTCTTTCCCTACAAAATCGTAGTGTTACTACGTGCCGGAATGATATAGGGGTTATGAAAATGAAAACATGAACTGGGCTAAAGCAAATCGTCACTACATCATACAAATATCAAACCAAAGTCACAATGGTTATTTGTTTTATTTATTTAGATGACAGAAGTGTAAACATGGATATCAATAAGTACCACTTGTGGTTGCAAAATACTAAAGACAGTGAAACAATTATGACATGTTCAACTGACTTAGGCAGCATACAAGGCATTGGTCAAATCTAGGATACACTCATACATAGCACCGAGCATCGAAACTTTGCAATCTGTACAAAGCTAATACGACCCTTTCTGCTTAGGCACATACTGATACTTGAAGGGGAGGTTGTGCGGCATAATATGAACAATATACTTCAATGGACAAAATATATATAAGATGGGGATGCATCAGGCACCACATATAAGATAAGGGTTAGTTACATGGGAAAGCTACGAGAGAACTGTAACATTCAATATGGTAAGAAAGCAAGAATGGAAGTAATATATCACCTTCCTCCACTAGGAGGTGTATTGCCCTTTTCTCCAGCTCGATCGCATACATGCTTTGCCCAGCTGCTGAAAGGGACCTAAGCTCTGAAATTAATGAGTGAATTAGTATTCTACAAGGGGGAAATCTTAAAATTACAAAGATGTTAACAAATTTCTTACTTCGCAAATAACTCTCATGGGTCGAATGATCACAGTTCTCCAAATATGTCTGTAACCGATCAAATCTCTTGTTCCAGTATTGTATGCTTGACTGTCTCACATCTCCATGAATGCCAGAGCCAGGTGCAACTAGTGGCTCAGTTTTCGCCGGCATAATCTCTGCATTTGGTTTATCAGGAGATTCGGAAGATACCAATCCTAAAGATTCAGGAACAAGAGATGCCACTTGGGGCCTATTGGCCTCCTCATATTGAACATCTCGGTTTGCCTCCTGCTTTTTTACTTTGTCTTTTCCACCTTTCCACTCCTGAGAAGGGTACACTTTACTATGCTCAGATTCTACTTTCCTTCTTACATAAACATTATGAAATCCAGGACTTGAGGGAGTATCAGTTTGCAGCCGTTTGATCCCTGCAGACTTTCCAGGTTTTATTGTAGGACCTTCTTTTGACAGTGGAGTAGTTCCTTGAGACATATTCATGATGTTTGCACCTTTTTTTGCAACTCACTTGTTACTGTTTTATTAGCTGATAATGCTACTTGCTTTGCATATGCTCTCACTAGATGGCATGGCTCCTCCAACAAATTACTACACTATGCTTATCAATCTTAATGAAACCTGCAATTCATAAGATGCTTTTCAATCAATAAGATGAACGACAAAAGATAATCGTGAGTTCAAATAATGGCTAGAGGAGCTAGTAGAGGGACGGCATCACTTTCTTTTATAATTTTAAAATCTAAAATTTTAATAGTAGCACATGAGAAATTAAATTTTCATGTAGTCAGTTTTGTCATGACAACGGACTTGTCATGGCAGCTTTGATTCACGCCAGATGTGGCTTGGCCTGACTAGGCTCTTGAGTCACACCAAGCCCATTGACATTGCCAAGTTCAGGGGTCATGCCAAGTCCATTAGGCATAACCAAATGGGCTGCTTCTTCTAAATTTAGTGCGGCAAGAGTTGTTGTCAAAATATTAGATTAAAAAGGGACAACTAGGATAGGAGTATTGGAAATAAGGTCCTCCTACACATTTTTGTTTTCAAAAGTGAAGATGAAAAACTGAACAAATTACAAACGTCAACCAAATTACAAATGCACAGAACCAAAAGTAAATAACTAATCTTTTTGGTCAACAAGAAAGGATCCAAACAACACAAAAATATCCAGAAATAATCTAGTTATCGCTTATGTTGGATCTCGACCATAGAAAAAACTGGTTTTAATTTGATAGAAACAAATAACAAACTAATGTTTCTGGCAGGTTTAGTATAAACAAAATATGAAAAAAAGAACTTCCATTAAGCAAGGCAACCCAGCCAGAAGAATCAAAGCAACTAAAAATGAAAAAAAGCCATCGTTCTCTGCTAAAAGTAGTGAACTATGGAACATTCATAACAGCAATTGTACCAAACTGAGAAGTTAGCATTCTATGTTCACTCTTACATCAAGATACCATTCTGCATGGGTCATAAGTTATCTTGCTACTATAAAAAATAAAACATAGCAAAGTAACTGATTATTTTAATCTTCGTCAAATTTCAGTGCTTTGTCCACAGATGATTTTTTTTCCTTCCACTGTAAATTGCAAAGCATTGAGTGGGAGACTCCCCATTGTGTTTTATTTTTCAAACCATTCATGTCTCATTCCATATCCACACACAGCTGCTGCTACCTGAATGCATATGATCATTAAAAAGCATGAATCAAAAGAGAATGAAAACACGAGCACTAAAATATATTCTGATGATTGAACAAACAAATTGACACTGACATGGTACACAAAGCTGTTTAACAACTAAACTGGTGCCTAAACTTTTTCCAAGACGAACCTATAAATTGTACGCAGTATCAAGTTGTTAGTGACTGCATGCTTAAAACTGAGCCCATCTAATCGCCATATAACTAACTTAATTGTCTTTCACATAAACAACAACCGTGTGCATGCCATATAACTTGCACCATGATTGCAGGAAACTTTCGTGCAAATGCAAATATTAGCAATGTAATAAATAATTCAAAATCAATGTTACCCTTTCACCATTTTCTGTTAACCTAAACTACACAAAGAAAATGATTGCTTCCCAGTTCTGATGCTAAAACTGTTCTAAAAATTCATTTCTTGCGAAAATAGCAAGACAATAGTGACTGCATAGCTAGCCAAGTCCTAACTAACCTGATTAGTTGACTATCTTTCATTCAACAAGAAATGTAATACTCTGCAGTTAAGATCTTAACAAGCAGAAAACAGAAGTCGAGTGATTTGTTATAGCTGGCATCTGAAGGCAGCATCATTCATTTAGACTGAAAAATACACAGCAGGTACTTATTTTTGAACCTCCTGACTACAATGCAGATAGAAAATTGCAAGATGAACAAAATAAAAGGAAAATTCGATTGCTTCCCTATTCTTCTGATCCTAACTAATATGGGAGAAGGCCCGGGGCAAATGCTGCCTTTCACGCCTGTGGGGGGTTAGAGACCGACAGTAACCCATCCAAAATGATCATTGCCTACAAAGTACAAACCTAACGACATTTCAATCCCGATTCGTACACATAGAAACACAGACAAATCGCAAAGCAGGGCAATTCGAGGGGGTCCGCTCACGAGAACAGATAATTTAACGGTAGAGCCAAGCGCTCTGCCACGGGTACGCGGGGAATATGACTGCGTTACACGAAGGGTGGACGCGGGATACTCACCCTCGATCGGCGGAGGGGGGGACGGACCCGCGGAGCGCGCCGCGGCGGCTGATTCCATTGACGGAGGAGCCCCCGCCACGGGGGAGGGAGGCGATCCGAGCCCGCCGGCTCCAAGAAAGGTGCGGGATGGAGGGAGCCGTGCGGGGGGGCTCCAGATGGCGGCCAACGGCGAGGGAGGCGGCGGTGCGGCTGATCGGCGGAGAAGGCGAACCAGAGTTGAGGGCTTCCTGCTGGGCTTGGACCGAAACTTACAGAGCTTGGGCTTGGGCCGAAACTTGCAGCCGCCTCGTCTAGTGGGCTAAGAAGCCCACAGTACTCCAGGCCCATTTATTCTTTCGATCCACCAACTAGCTCGCTACCGACTGCTCCCTTCTTCGTCCCCGCGACTCCACTCCACCCTCTCCTCCTGCCGCCTCGTCCCCGCCGGCCGTCTTCCCCCTTCTCCTACGACCGGGGGCCTGCGGGCTCCGCAGATCCTGTCATCCATCCGTGCTCGCATTGGTCGATTGTTTCCCGTCTGCTCTGCTCCTGGTAAGGAAGCCCATACCTAACTTTGTTGGGTGGATGGGTTGCTCCGTTTGTTCTGCAAAAATCAATCGTCGTCCGTGTTCTTCCGCGAACCCTAGAGTCTGAATCTTCCCTCCAACCCTTCCGGTGTGTGCTGGATTCGCTAGCTGTGTGGTTGGGTTTGGGTAACTAGTATCCCTTCATTTTCCAATTTCCTTTTTGGGGTTCAACTAAACCCTCCTCTTCGGTTCCTAGGCTAGGTTTATTTTATTCCCATCAGAAGAGAAGTTATCTATGCATTGGGTATGAAAGGGTCGCAGCAATAGAATGTGATAGTTAACATATTCTTGCGATGATGGCCGTGCGGAATAAACATAAATTTAGGAGCCTTTGCAGAACTCTCAATATAAAAAATTTAGGAACACAAGTATGTCTGACTGTTCTGAAGATTTCCTTTTTGTTGATATAAAGACTTGCAGTGATTGAAGAAGGAAGAGTGAGGACGTGATAAGATATGAATGCCCCGGATCGTTATGAGCGCTTTGTTGTGCCCGAGGGCACCAAGAAGTAAGTTGTTTACCAGCCCGTCACGCTTGCAACATGAATGCTATTATCAGTGATGTTTGTTGGCATGTTTCCCTGTTTACCATGCCTTGTTTCCTTTTTCTCTATAAAGTGTGAACTGCAATGCTTAGCCTGTTGATGCTCTCGCTATTATGGTTATGCTCGGTGCACACTTGCTCATTGGTTATGGTTATGCTCGGTGCACACTTGCTCACTGGTTATGGTTCTCCTACTGATAATCACCTTTCAGGGTGTCTTATGAGAGGGACACAAAGATCGTGAATGCTGCATCGTTCACTATCGAGCGGGAGGACCACACCATCGGCAACATCGTCCGCATGTGAGTATGATTTTCTTGGCTCCCTTGTTGTCATCTTCTTTTATGTTGTGTGTGTATGATGACCATATGGTTGTGAAATTCGCAGGCAGCTGCACAGAGACCCAAATGTGCTCTTTGCTGGCTATAAGCTCCCTCACCCACTTCAGTACAAGATCATCACAAGGGTATGGTACAATTCTAATTTTGGTATTCATTTTGTTTAACTGCTTTTTTCAGCTTGTCAATAATTTTATGTTGCATGGAAAGATCCATACTACCAGCCAGTCTTCCCCAACACAGGCCTACACCCAGGCGGTCAGGGATCTAGACAAGGAGCTTCAGTACCTTACGCAAGCTTTTGAGGTCTGTTTCTGACATATCCACTAGAATTCTTAGTTACTTATCCTGTAATGTGCCCTTCTGTCATGGAGTAGTAAGGGGAAAAATGAGAAGCGACAGTTCAACCTGATTTTACTGTATAAAATAAGGCACCTTCTACTTGTTGTTATCACTTCTTTTACAGGAAGTTCTTTGATAAGATGATCATTGGCTTTTAGTTTTAGATACGGTGATTGTTTGACCTGGTGTATTTTGTACACAATGTTATAATAGTATGTTATACTGTCTGAACCAGCCATGCCATGGGATTTAGGACGGTCCTGATTTTTTGAATGCTACAAATATTCAGCGCCATAAAATCTTTCTAGATATTCTGAAGAAATAATTTGGGTCTATACATACCTTGAATTCTGACTGAATATTCCTACCCTGTTCTCTTGAAGATACTGCTCCTGTGAGTATCATGGAACCCTCTGTTTTGTCTATAGGATAAATAAAGAAATGCCAAACATGAACTAGAGGTGTTACATACATACGTCACGTGTGCCTGTCTTACAATAGAATTTGCATACTCATTCTACCTTCAAATTCTTATTATACCTAAGTTCATTCGGTTTTCCTTTTTGTTCTTCCCAAAGGAGTGTCTGATTACCTTTGTTTCTCCTGTTAACCATGTACAACTTGTTGAGTTAGTGGAACACTAAAAAATTTTCATCATTCTATAATTTGTTGTATGAGATCTTTTTGTTTCCTGCTGGACTACATGGCATGACATTTAGCAAATTGTCTTGCTTTATATGGGAAAGTTTTTTGGTTTACTCTGGCAGAGTTGGGGGGAATTGCATTGACAATACTTTTGTGTTTAGAATAAATGTTTTGGATGGAAAAATGCTTGATACGTTGTATAATTGATTTACCTTGTCATTTTGAAGTATTTGGCAAGATAATATAAATTTTTGAAGAACCATTTTGTGTGACTTCTCTCTTTAAAAAAAAATACAAATAGCTTAAGTAGAGCACCAAAGGGTTTTACTCATTTCTTATCGGCGTTGGAGCATTTCACAGCCATGTTTACCTCATTAAAAAACATTAGGAACTGTAGACTATAGTAGTTCTGTTCTTGATATGTCTTCTGTGTAGTTTGTGTTGCTTTCTTTATAGTACTGCTTTCTGAAACAAAGCATTTGAGCAGCACCTGATGAAAATCTGAATGGGTAGCTGAAACTTTTGAGTTTTGATGTGGCATTACTCTTTCTTCAAAACATTAGCAAAGTGGTGGCCTTCATTTGAGGCGCACTCCCAAACTAGGTCACAAATGGAAATCTTTGGATAATTAAAAAAAATACTAGTCTTCATATTCATTCGTACAAATCCCTTCTCGGTATATAGTCAGTCTTTGCTTAGGAAAGTATGGGTCACTATTCACCATTCCCACAGAAGATGGAAAAAATAAATCTTATAGTACATCAAAATATTTTCAAGGTTTAGTATGCATCTAGCTATTCCATCTGTTACTAGGAGTTAACTGGATCTCCATATGTCTACTTGACGTTTGCTCACGGTACAGAGTAGTAGAATTCTGATGGTAGGATTGTGCTCCTTGTTTAGGATTTGTGTGTGTTCTGTAATTGAAGGACATTGTCATCAGCTGCGTTCTGCAATTCTTGTCTTAAAGTTCTATCTATTTGCTTTTGCATTAATGCTAAAAGTAATAGATTTGATCTGTAAAAATGCATCAGTTGATATAATTCTGGTGTTGCTTGGTGTTATGATCTTAGGATTTGGTAAACAGCGGTGCCAGGCCCAGCTGCTTGGGGTGGGATTAGACTGCAAATTGCAAAAGGGCTTAGACAATTATTCATTGCTTGATTGCTAAGGGTGGCAGTCACCTGCCTTATGTAGACCAAGCTCTAAGAACTTGATCAACAAAGTCTAGATAAGAGCCTAACAAACAATATGTATCCTATTTCTAACTAATCTATCCTGATCTCTCCCTACAGCTAATGCTCACATGCATGAACAGTAATACCTGCAAATAACGCTTGGCCATTTTAAGTATTTTATCAAGAAAAATATGAAGCATTCATGTTAATTTTGAGTAGTCTTTTTTTTCCATTAACATAGCACCAATGCCCTGTCATGCATTTAGCTATCAGTGTTGAAGCATTTGAGGACCACATATTTTCTTTTAAAACATTATGATGAGAAAACTGTAGTGTTGCATGTTGTAGAGAGTTGGGCAAACACCACACACCCTAAATGGGGGGGGGGGGGGGGGGTGACCTTTATTATACAGGCCGTATAGGCTTGGAGTACAAGACCATATACAACTCTATATATCTAACACCCGCCCGCAGTCGCAGGGGGAATATCACAGACACCAAGACTGGACCTTTTTAATAGAAGTTCTGGAAAAAAGGGGTTTTGGAAGGAAATGGATAGACTTGATTAGGAAAATTTTGTGGAATGGCTCTGTGGGAGTCCAGATCAACAACTGTGATTGCAGTTTCTTTGAGACAGGAAAGGGCCTCAGGCAGGGGGGACCCTTTATCACCTGTGCTGTTTAATTTTGTGGTAGATATTTTGACTAGGATGTTACAAAAAGCAGTAAATAGGAATATTATCCAGGGGATGGGGGTTGATGGTTTCCAAAAAGGGGTTATCTGTCTGCAGTATGCAGATGATACGATTCTTATTCTGGATAAGGATGTAGATATGGCTCAAAACTTGAAAGGTATCTTGAATCTGTTTGAACTTATGTCGGGAATGAAAATCAATTATAATAAAAGCGAAATGATTCCAATGAACCTCGAGGGTCAGGAGGTAAATACTTTAGTAGATGTTTTCGGGTGCCCAGTTGGTAAATTACCAATCAATTACTTAGGAATCCCGCTACACCATGACAAACTAAGAAGAGAAGATTTGCAGCCTCTGGTAGATAGAATAGTCAAAAGAATTGCTGGATGGAGGGGAAAACTGTTGTCTCATGCTGGAAGACTAGTTTTGATCAAAACTTGTCTTGCCAGTATTCCCATTTATTTGATGTCCTTTTTCAAATTTCCCAAGTGGGCATTAGACATCATTAATTCACATATGGCAAATTGCTTGTGGAATGACTATGAGGGTCATGGGAAGACCATCTAGCTAATTGGCAGCTAGTGAGTATGAAAAAAGAACATGGTGGTCTAGGGGTGCCTAATATGAAGGATCTGAACCTGGTCCTGTTGGGATCATGGGTCAGAAGGTACCTGAAGAGTGAGGGGAAAGTCTGGCATGAGATCATCAGGAAGTATATGAGTAGAGTGACCAACATCTTCTGTCTACCACACACTCACCTTTCCACTTTCTGGAAGGGTGTGCTTTGGGCAGCCCAAGCTTTGAAGTTTGGATATAGGTGGAAGGTGGGGGATGGGAGGAAAATCAGATTTTGGGAAGACACGTGGTTTGGGACAGCTCCCTTAGCTGTTCAATTTTGGGAGTTATATAGTATTTGTAATCAAGCTGGCAAAACTTTGGCAGAAGTGTGGGATGGAGTAGAGGTGAAGTTAAATGTCAGAAGAACGTTTTCTGAGCAATTAGTGATTAAGTGGCACGAGCTAGTGTCAGTAGTTTCAGAGGTGAGCCTTAGTGAAGAGGATGATGCCTTGGTATGGCAATACTCTAGTTCAGGCAATTATACAACTCAATCTCTCTATGCGATTATAAACTTCAGAGGTCAAGCCGGTATATGTGCCGACTGTCTGGAAAGTTCAAGTCCACCCTAGAGCGCAAGTGTTCCTTTGGCTCTTGTCCAACAACAAACTGATGACGACTGATAATCTGTTAAAGCGCAACATAGTGAAACCATCTAGGTGTCAATTCTGCGATGAGAACGAGTCTATCCAACACTTATTCTTTGAATGTGTAGTGGCAAAGAGATTGTGGGAGTATGTTTTCCGCTTTACTTCCAAGCAAATTAACTCGTTTGAAGATATGGCTGCGAAATGGCTATGTTAGAAAAAACATGGCTCCTTTAACTGCATCTCTGCAGGAGTATGTTGGGGGTTATGGCTGACGAGAAACGATTTGGTTTTTCATAAGCAGGTCTGGTCTTCGGAAAAACAAATACTGCGGAGGATCTGGAGATGTTTCACATTATGGAAGCCAACATTCACAGAAAGCATGAAGGAGGAAATGCTGCGATGGTCCAGTTACTTGGAGGAAGCGCTAGCGACCCCCTTGGCAATTGGCGCCTGAAGAAGAAGTTCAAGCTGGGGGACGTCTGGAGTGCCTCCTAAGCGGTGGAAGCTGTCTGATGCATGAAGTCCTTAGTCGTAGTGAAAAACTGGCTTAACGTTGTTTGGTTTAGGTTCTCGTATGGTGGTTGTACTCCTGGGCACATTGGGGCCATGTGGCCAATGAGCTAAACACTGCTGTCACAAACATTTGGTTTCCCTTATTTCATCGAAATGGGGCAGGGCGTTTTCCTGCCTGTTCCTCTAAAAAAACAGAAAGACCCTTAGTCATAATGTCAGCAAACTGTCGTGATGAAGGAACGTGGAGAACACGAACTTCTCCCAAAGCAACCTTCTCACAAACAAAATGGATGTCAATCTCGATGTGCTTCGTACGTCGATGATGAACCGGGTTAGCAGCCATATAAACAGCACTAACATTGTCACAAAAGACAACCGTAGCTTTATCGAGATGAAGAAGAAGCTCCTGAAGCAGCTGTCGCAGCCAACAACACTCAGCAACAACATGAGCCACAGCACGATACTCCGCCTCAGCACTGGAGCGAGAAACTGTGGTCTGTCTCTTGGATGCCCAAGAGATGAGATTGTCGCCAAGATAGACACAATAGCCAGACGTAGAGCGACGAGAGTCCGGACAGCCAGCCCAGTCCGCATCAGAATATGCAGTAAGTGACTGAATCAAACCAATACCGAGATGAAGTCCAGAGGAGAGTGTGCCTTTCACATAGCGAAGAATCCTCTTAAGCATTGCCAGGTGAGGCTCTCGAGGATCGTGCATGAAGAGACACGCTTGTTGTACCGCATATGCTAAGTCAGGACGAGTGAGAGTGAGGTACTGAAGAGCTCCGGCGATGCGGCAATACTCGGATGGATCAGCAACAGGAGCACCATCGGTGGCTGAAAGCTTGGAACGAGTGTCCACTGGAGTTGCCGTAGAATGACACTCAGACATGCCCGCCCGCTGAAGCAACTCAGTAGCATACTGCCGCTGAGAGAGGTAGAAACCGTCAGAAGAGCGTGTGACTGAGATATTGAGGAAGTGATGAAGATCCCCAAGATCCGTCATGGCAAACTCAGAATGAAGCCGGTCAATGATGTGCTGAAGAAGAGCGGGCGACGAGGCCGTCAAGATGATGTCGTCGACGTACAACAGTAGATAAGCAATATCACCTCCCTCACTGTAGACAAATAGTGAGACATCTGTCGCCGTGGAGACGAAGCCAAGCTGGCGCACATATGTAGCAAAACGCTGGTACCACGCCCGCAGTGCCTATTTCAATCCGTAAAGAGACCGCTGAAGAAGACAGACATGATCAGGAGCGGCAGGGTCGACGAAACCAGGTGGTTGCTGACAATAAACAGTCTCCTCAAGATGTCCATGAAGAAAGGCATTCTTCACGTCCAACTGTCGAACAGGCCATGATCGGGAGGCTGCGATGCTCAACACAACTCGAACAGAAGGCGGCTTGACCACTGGACCGAATGTCTCATCATAATCAACTCCATGCTGCTGCTGCGTGGAGGGGCGGCTGCTGCAGGGACCGCATTGCGAGGACGTCGAGGATGATGATGATGCGGCGGCCAGGGCGGTTGAGTTCACCATTTTGGCCTCCTCAGCAAACCGCAGTTCTGCAAGAGCAAGGCGATCAAGGGCGGCGGGGAAGTCGATGGCGGCGTCGCCGGCGATGATGTCGCAGGTGGTCCGGAAGCGGGGATTGGCGCCACGAAGGAGGTTCAGCACCATGGTTGGATCGTCGACGGGCTTGCCGACCTCACACAGACGATCAGCCGCCCGCTTCATCTCCTGGCCATAGGCGTCGACCGACAGATCGCCCTGAGTCAAAGTCATGAAGGCTTGACTCAGGAAGATGGCACGGGGCGCCTTGTTGGCCTCAAAACGAGCGGTGATGGCAGACCAATGCTTGCGTGCCGTAGGATCGTCCACCATGATGAGGTCATGGATGGCGTCGGAGACGGTGCTGTAGATCCAAGCACGGACGCAGCAGTCCTCCTGAGTCCACGCCGGGGTGAGAGGGTCGGGAGGTGCTGTCCTGTCGATGTGGGACAGCAAGCCGAAGGTGCCACACAGGGCCTGGAAGCAGGCCTTCCACTTGGAGAAGTTGTCGTCGCGGAGGTCGAGCTTCATGGGGATGTAGGACTGCACAGAGATCGTGGCATAGGGGAGCGCCATGGAGACATCGATCTTTGTAGGAGAGGTGTCGCCGGTCAGAGGAGGATTGGGGCCGAGGAGACCCGGGCCGCGGCGCTGCTGGCCGCCGCCAGGGAAGCCGCCGCCGCCCACCTGACCCTGCTGTCCCCATGGATTGACGCAAATCCAGGGGCCATTAGGGTTTGGAGCGTGTGGCTGCTCTATACCATGTAGAGAGTTGGGCAAACACCACACACCCTAAACAGGGGGTGACCTTTATTATATAGGCCGTATAGGCTTGGAGTACAAGTTAGGACTATACAAGACCATATACAACTCTATATATCTAACACATATCAATTATTTGCTCTTTTTTTTTGGCATCTTCTGTTCCTATTGAGTTGCATGCCAATTATTTGTTCTATTTTATGCGTCTTCTGCTAAGTTTGTAATGGTAAGGAAAAGCGCCATGCCTTCTGAAACAGTGCATTTGAGGTACAGCCGACGGTAATCTGAACCAGTAGGTGAAACTTTTTTTATTTGCATCAATATTCAGAATATTAATGAAGCGGCGTTCTTCCCGTTAGAGATGCCCCTAAGCAACTTTAATGTTCAAAACAGCATATAAAATACTGGGACCTTGAATGGAGTCTCTCTATAATTATAAATAGCAGCATTCTGATGCATCTGCACGGATCCCATTTCTACATCTACTCTTGATTAGGAAAGTTTTGTAGGCTCTTATCCCTTTGATCAGATGATCCCTATATGCTACTGACATTCTGACTTTTGTTTTTCAGGATGAGAAGAACAGGCTTGAGCAGAGGCTTTAGCTGCCCGAAGGGAAAGGCTTGAAGGTTGTGTAAATGATGGCGTCAGATTGTTCCCTGAACTACCAGTAGTACCTTGTCTATCCTTGAGGCTGAGCATGTGCCAAGACTCCAAGCTCTCCTTGCTGTGTTTTGCAATGTCGTGCTCTTGCGCATGTCGTTTTACTGCTGTGCTATAATCTAGTCACCTGTGTTTGCATGATCAAGCTGGTATGGAGTATGTACTCTGTAGGCGCAAGGCTTCTTTTTTCTGTCCCTCTCTTTCGTGCTGGTGCACCCGGTGGCCACACTGGCCAGGTCTTAGGCAACACTTTTGCTGTTGCTGAAGATCTCGTTTGGCCCAAGCCGAGCGGTGGGTTGCCAGTCCCTGCTGCCTACCACGCGACCCGCTTGCTACCTCTGTGCCTCCTGGCAACCAAATTCGCATGCCTGAGCTCTCAGAGCAACTCCAGCAGAATTGGTAAAATGGGTTGCTATATCTAAAGACCGTCAGAATACCTAAAAATGGCTCAAAAACTTGCTCCAGCAGAGTTGCTATATGGATTGCTATTTTAGCAAGTTACCTAAACTTCTCTCAATCCAACTGCACCAAACTCCTGGATTGCTATTTCTCTTCCCAGTAGCGGGAAAGGCCAACTGCCCTCGTGGGAAGATTCCATACTGTCTGATCCACTCCGCCACTACGCCGCCGGTGCCCTCCCCGCCTCCAACCACGGGCGGATCTGGGCGGACCGCTTGGCCGGCGCGAGGGAGCTCCGTCGCGCAGTGAAGGGGAGGAGGAGGAGGCGACAACGACCGGGGAGAGGAGGAGGCGGAGTCTGGGGAGAGGAGGAGGAGGCGACGACGACGACCGGGGAGAGGAGGAGGCGGCGGCGGCCGAGGAGAGAAGGAGGAGGCGGCAACCTTGGAGAGGAGGAGGCGGCGGCGATCGAGGAGAGGAGGCAGCGGTGACCAGGGAGAGGAGGAGGAGGCGACGACCGAGGAGAGAGGCAGCGGTGGCTGGGGAAAGGAGGAGGAGGCAGCGGTGGCCGGGGAGAGGAGGAGGAGGCGGCGGATGGGGAGAGGAGGAGCTAGGCGGCGTGGTGGATCTGAGGAGCGGCGGGAGGAGTGGGGAAGAAGAAGTAGACGTGATTTTTACAAAACGACCCTCAAAATATCTTGTAATTTTCAACAGTTTTTCAAAGCGCTTTATAGGTATTCAGTTTTACCAAATCTGCTGGTTCTCTCCTATATCTAAAACCAATTTTACCAATCCAAATTTACCAACTCTGATGGAGTTGCTCTCACTTGCTGAAAACGTTTCGATTGAGTTAGATTAGACAACCAGTTTTTTTTTTTTTTTTTTTTTTTTTTTTTGCTGCCTGCTAAAAAGCTTTCATCCACAAAGGTAAGCCCAATTATTTTCATTGACACTCTTCGCCGCCAATGCATGCAGCGCACACATTCCTTTTGTCGCCACCGTCGCCAGATGCATGAATGTGTCACTAATCAGCTCGGTTGGGGAAACGAAGAATTTACTTCATGCCCGTATCCTATAAATATTTATCTATGCTAATTTTATGGTATGTTGGGTCAATGTTACCCGGCCTATATGCTACTTATAGGCAAGCAAGGATTTAATGGCCCTTTTAGAAAAAGGAATGCAAAACAAAGAAAAGGAAACAAAAAACAGGAATAAGGTACGTGTGCATTGAGAAATATAAGAAAGAAAAAATACAGGAAAGCTATGTAATAGCATCTCTAAGAGATTGCCTAAAAGACTAGCCAAATTTAATGATTTAGCTACTCTCAAAATAGATTTGTGACAAACAAATAATCCAACAGATTCTGTATGGATAGCTAATGAGGTAGGCTAGCTAAAAATAGAGAGCTAATAAGATGGGATGAAGAACTACTAAATTTGAAGAGTCATTTACCGTATGTTGAAAAAGTTTTTTCAATAGTAGCTAAATTTATCTTTAGAAAATGATTTGACTAATATGTTGGAGATGCTCTGAGGTGGTGTTTAGAACACATGAATTTTTAATACAGTAAGTGTGGAATCCTGCCGATGATGACTCAAATCAACTTGTTTTGCGGTTGCTAATCGTTTGTTTTTTTTTTTGGGAGGGGGCAGCGAAGCTTCTTCCCCTTAGGTCGGATTGGATGTTTTTTTTTCTTGAAACTAGTACGTTGGCATGTTCCACGAGCACGTGTTATAAAATAACATAATTTAATAATTTTAATTAAAAATAAGTATGTAAAAAACACACACTTTTGTTACATAGCATATTAAAATTATTAAATAGCATCTGAGGACCCGGTGTGTCCGAGGACCGGTGGATGGTCGCTTCCTGGTGTGATGAGTGATTGACAACGTGGTGTGGATTGACGTTTCCCTTGGCTCAAGTATTGCAGGTGTAGAATGCGGCTTGGTTGCATTGGTGCAGGTGAAGAACAGGCGCGAAAGGTCTTAGCCATGGCGGCCTCCGAGGAGCGGAGAGACAAGTAGGCTTGGTTCGAGGGACCCGATGGCCGGTGGATCAAGTGCGGTTCACATGCTGGCAAGAACGAGCAAGGGGACGTGGTTCCGGTGCGAGGTAGCGGCTCACAACCGAAGCTCGTACGCGGACGAGAAGCCGGCGCAAGGTGGCGGCTAACAACCGAAGTTTGCGCGCGGGGTTTGGTGATTTGGCCACAAAATCATCGGTGGACGGTTTCCCTTGGTTTGGGCCTCAAAACCAAGGACCGAGGACTCGACGAGGCGAACTTTGGGCAGCTGGGCCAGTGGTGGCTGTCAGGGGCGGTTTAACCGCCCCCCAGGGCGGTTTAACCGCCTCCCCCTGGGCTGGCCCAAGAACGGCGTCGAGGAGCTTCGATCCGGAGGACACGCGGCGTGACTGCAAGGCTTGCGTCGGAGGGAAGCTAGCTTGCAGTGGAAGGTGCCCGAGCCGGAAAATATCTGAAGATCAAATGTCAAATTTGCCCCTGAGGGGTATGTATCACTTAGGGGTAGTTTAGTCTTTAGAGCACCACCACTTGGACTACTAATAGGCCCCTTCAGGGCTGGTGGCTGCTATCTCTCTAGTTATCTCTTTAGGTTTTACTTTGAACTTGTTTTCCCCTTCATCCCCTCCACCTAGAACTACTTCGAATCATTCCTAGTTTGTATAGGTGAATTCATGGTTATGTGATTGAGTTTGTGCTGCTCATCTTTGTGCCATGATTTGATTTCCCGAGCTCCCTTTCCTTTTTCTATTTTCGTGGGTATTTTCGGAGCTATTTTTGGGGGATTTTCGTTCTTCTTGTTCTAGGGCGTTTTCTCTCGGATTTCTTTGGGGGATTCACGTATGAGTGCCTTGTGCCTCTTTTGCTGGTGATCCTTTGCCCCCAAACGCCGAGAATCGCTCTGGATTTGAGATTTTCGGGATGAACTCGAGGTCATGGTGTTCTTCGCGAGATCTGCGATTCCGGGAGTTGTACTGAGTTAGAGGCCGAGATCTTTTGGGAAAACACTCCACTGGAGGTCTAGATCATCTGACCAAAATCTCGCCTCAAGAGCTCAAGCGGTTTGGGAGATCCACTTTTGTTTTGACTTTTTCCCGAGCCACCCAGGCCCGGGCGGTTTAACCGCCCCCCCTGGCCGGTTTAACCGCCCCCCTCTGGGTGTGTTAGATCGAGCCGCGTTTCGGGTCGTTTTGGTGTTCGTTTCGATTGGTTCGAGTTCCGCTGCTCGTTTCTTGTTCCTAGGGTCAGTAGCTTGACAGTGGCTACGTGATCTTGGCAAGATTGCTCTCGGAGGTTTCGGAGTTGTTTTGGGAGAATAGCCGGATCGGTTGGAAAGAATTTTTATCGGCTCCCATTCACTCCCCCCCTCTCTGGTCGCCGTTTCGGTCCTTCAATTGGTATCAGAGCCGGTTACGGGTCTTTGCGACTCTAACCAGTCTAAGATCCAAAGATGGCGTACCAAGATCGGGGTTCCGGGCCTCCGCACTTCGATGGGAAGAACTACCCGAACTGGGTTGCGCGTATGGGCGCTTTCTTGCGAGGCAAAGGAAAGTTGCTGTGGGATGTGACGAAAGATGAAAACTATGTCAATCCCACCAACTTAGATGCCCAGGATGCAAAGGATAGATTTGAGGCGAATGCCCGAGCTGTTGACTACTTGTTCCGTGCTTTGTCTGCCGAGGAGTTTGAGCGTGTTTTGGGCGAGGACCTAGCTTGCCAGATCTGGCAGAAGCTCAAGGTAGCCCACGGTGGTGATAGCCATGTCAAGGCTAGGCTTTTCTCGATGTACAGGAGGAGTATGAGAATTTGCTCATTTGCCTGGAGAGTCTGTTGATGCTTTGTTTCAGCGTTTCACTTCGATTGTCAACAACATGAAAGCCAACATTACCGTGCTCCCATACTCGGATCATGACCGAGCTATCAAGCTCCTGCAAGCACTTGATAGATCCGTGTGGGGTGCCAAGGTTGAGGCGATCATGGAGTCGGCAAACTATGAGACTCTTTCTGTTGATGAGCTTTTCTCGAAGTTGAAGTCTTCCGAGGTGGACAGACAGTTGCTTGCCAAGGCTAAGAGTCCGACTGATCCCCATAGTCTGGCTCTAGTCGGTGGCTCTGGATATGGACATGCTAACACTCCTAGACACTTTGCTTTGTCTTCTCTTGTGTCCCTTCCAGATGAAGAGTATGAGGTGCTGAGCGAGGAGGATCTCGCGTTGCTCACGAGGAGGTTCGAGCGGATGTACCAGAACCGCAAGGGTTCGAGGCGTGCCGGGAGTACGTGCTACAGATGCGGGAAGATGGGCCACTTCATCGCCGAGTGCCCCGAGGAGATCAAGAACGACTACAACCGCAAGCACCGCCCGCGAGACGACCACAAGCACCGTCCCAAGGACGAGTACCGCTCAAGCAGAAGAACAAGGACGAGAGAAGGTCCAAGAACAAGCACTGATGGACACAAGAAGCAC